>OX422140.1:263193481-263266611 GCA_949129095.1 Volucella bombylans | reverse complement strand
CTTCTTTAACTAAACAGTTAAAATTACCATAAGGATCACAACTATCGGAGACTACCTTAGCACCTACAGAAGAAAAGAAACAATTAAATTTATCATTATATTATATGCATGACGAAACATCATCAGAAATATCTTTGCATATTTGTTGGTAGGCAATTGTGATATTATTGTTGTTGCGATTTTTCACCTTTTTTTTGTAATTTTTTTTTTTTTTTTTTTTGCGTTGATTTGGAATAAATGGATTGCCTTATTATTATTTTACAAAAAAAAGGTGAAAAATCGCAACAACAATAATATCACAATTGCCTACAATTTAATTTAATTTTGGTGGGAGCGGTGGGATGCCCCCATTTATTCGGCATCATACAAGCTATAACTTAAAAATTAAACTTAAACTAAAACTTAAAACTAAGGTTGGTTGGAGTGGTGAAGTTGAACGGATTTGAGGTAGGAAGTGGTGCGGTGGAAGTCAAAGACGGTAAGGTTTGAGTATGGCATAATTTCTTGGGGTGGCATTCACTATAACAAAATATATCCTTTCCTTGTATCTCAGAAATATGTTATTCAACTTATTTGTAAGAAATATCGTCTATCTGATAGCTTAGTACTTTTTCTAAACCTTAAAACTCTACCCTTAAAGCATTTATATTACAACAAAGTTTCGAAAATATTTTTTGCAAGATCTGGATATCTTTTAATCTTTAGAAGCTCTTCTAGCTACCAACTAAGAATAAATGAACTAAGTAGCCCAACACAATTTGCATATATTTTTAAATTTTCTTTTTTTCTGTAACTGCTCCTAGGCTATTTAATAAGCTACCCGATAACATAAGGCATATTCATATTAAATCCGTTTTCCTCAAAAATGTAAAATCACGGCTTTTAGATTTTAATTACGAGAAAATTCTTAATTTGCTTTGTGTATTGGTTTAAATAATTTACTAGATTACATATTTGCTTTATATTGTAACGACCCTATTTCATTTCATTCATTCATTATTTTTATTGATTGTTACTTAATTTTTCTAAATGTTTCGCTTCTAGTTACTTATGAACTATAGACGGCAGTTACTTTTTTGTTAAATAAATAAATAAAATAAAAGAAAAAGAACAAACCTCTTCGAGTTTAAAAAAAAAAACGAAAGTCAGCAAAGAAACAGATGATTTTTCTGTAATTTGATCTAAATTTTATATTTTGTTTCTTTTTTTGCGTTTCATAAATTTCGTAACAATATTTACTTCATTCTGTGTAACATTTGCCTTTACATTTATGCCTTCTACAAACTGTTGGAAGTACTGATATTTAGGTTAATATAATGATTTTAAACCTAACCAACTATTCTTAAATTCTACTCTAATTGTGCTCTCTATCAATCTTTTCATAACATTTGTTTTCCCACAATTTGATAGGCCATCAAATAAGGGTTTTATTGAATTTGGCAATGCCTGGGTTTCGATAAATTTATTAAAAGGTCGACATTTCGAACAAAAAGATCGTTATTTTGTTTAACGAAACTCATTTTAACACTAACTGTTCTGAAACACTTGAAGACTGCACGAGTTACATACTCGTACAACCCAACGAAGAGTCACATATCAATAAACTGTTCGCATAATACTTATTTTGTTTATTTAATATTTGTAACAATGTATCTAGTATCAAAATTTATTTCCTTTCACACAGTTAAATTGTTCGCATTATACTTATTTTGTTGATTTAATTTTTGTTTGGCTTACATTTAGTCTCACAACAATGTATCTAATATCAAATTTCATTTTCTTTCACACGTTTTTGTAAGAACAGTTAGCATAAAATGTGTATAAATACCATTACAATTTAGACACAACGGTTGCTTTTTAGTCGATAAAGTTTCAACGTTTAAAAAAAGTTTTTTTTTTTGAATTTGTGTATCGCCAATGTAACATACACTAGCGATCACTAGGATGAGGCCATACATATTGTAATCGATTTTCACTCTTTATACCTGTTGAAAATTTTGTACCCGGAAACATTTACTACGTGTGAACAGATACATATTTTCTCAATAGGAAGTCACAAATTTAAAGGGTAAATAAGAAACGACCGTTGGAATTTCCCAAGACCAAACAATGAACTACTCGAAAAGCGTAGAAAAAGATACGCCACTAAGATGAGGCCATTGCGAATATTTCGTTGCAGGAGTGCACATCAGCGATTTTTTTCAAAGTTTTGTCAAGAATATTTAAAAGAGCATTGAAAGGAACTGTTTTTATTTCGTTTAAGAAAAACTAGGTTCCCGAAAGACTTTGACAGCGACAGAAAGAGGAAAAATAGATACTTTCAACGAGTTAGGACTATCAGGCCGAGAAACTGCAAGGAGGCTTAATAGAAGTAAGACTGTTGTAAACAGTTATCTTGCGGATCCACAACACTATGGGACGCACAACAAAAGCAACAACATTCCGAAAAAAGAGGTTAATTCTACGGCGTGCCTCAAATTCTACTATACCAGCGACTGAAATAAGGTCCAACAGCAGAGTATCAGCCAGCATAGCAACGGTCCGAAGGATATCCCGAAAAAGTGGTACTATACAGAGGAGTAAACTTAAAAAGAAACCTGTTTTGAGGCAAGTGTACAAGGAACATCGAATGAATTTTGCAGCAGAACAAGTCGCTTGGAGCAGTGAATGGAAGCGCGTTGTCTTTTCGGATGAAAAAGTTCAACCTTGATGGCCCCTTGGTTACAACTTTTATTTTCATGATCTAAAAAAGGAGGAGCTTATTTTGGGAAGACATCACAGCCGTACATCAGGTGTAATGTTGTGGGAAGCTATTACCTACTATGGCACAATCGAGTTGGAGATTTCGGAAGCAAGTGATTCAAGGGAATATTGGATCAGCGAAGGATTATCGTAATCAACAATCAACAATCGATTCAAGAGGTCTCAACCTCGAAAGTTCAAAGGACCAATGAAGGATACATCATTAATAGTACTGTAAGTTGAGTTCTCATAATAACCCATCCCTTACATAGTAACCGACCTTTGTTATTGAAATACTGTGCCAAATATTAGCAATAAAATTAAGACAAGAAGTATTCCCTATAGCCTTAATAGTTTTAATAACGAGGTGGAAGATAGTAAAGATAATTTTAGTACTAGCTTAAGTGATGATCTTACCTTAAATTTTTCAAATTCAGAAGACAGTGTTATTAATCTCTCCAATATGACCACAAATAATAGTCAATTAAATATTGCAGATTTGTTTAACTTTCTTAGTATTCCGGATGCTATAAAGGATTTGCCAAAATTCGATGGCAATCCCAGGCTCCTCTATGAGTTCTTATCAAACGTAGGGCAAATTCAAAATACAAACGTAATGAAACATCCCTAATAAGAAATTTGCATGGGTTGAGGCAAAATCAAAAACAATAGAACAGTTTTACAGCGACGTAATAGAAATGATACCCGCCATGAATAATCATTTGCAGATCTGCTCCACAGACTCTAAAGTCATAAAAGCAACACGAGAATTGTACGAGGAAATGTGTCTAAACGTATTCATGATTGGATTAAGAGACCCTTTGGGACCTACTGTTCGAACAATGAAACCAAAAACCCTGGCAGAGGCCTTTTCATTTTGTATCAAAAAAAAAACACATATTGCGGCCGAATAGAAACAAAGCAACCCCTCCCTAAAATTTTAATTAAGATAGAACACAGACATCCACAGTCTCAGTTTAAATATCCCCAAAATCCTACCCTTAACCAACAACAAGCTAAATTCAATCCACAACAGTTACAAAATATGTATCCCGTACAATCTTTTCGATTTCCCTTGCAACCGAACACTAACCTAAACTTTCCAAATACTGCATACAAAACGCCTTTCATCGTCAACATTTTAATGGACAGCCTCAAAATAATAACTTCAGACCGTCACACTACACTATTAAGGGAGTACATAATATAAACGAGCAAATGTTAGAACCAGTAGCTGATACCATGATGCACTTTACACAAGAAAATCCTCATCCTCCATCAGAAGAAACAACTACGGATGGAAATAGTTACTATCCAAATCTGGATGAATCTGTTTTCTGCAAGATCCATCTGAAACCGAGTGCATGGGAACAGAACAAGATTTAAATTTTCAGAACCCAGCCTCGATCAATGCATTAAATACTGAACACATTCTTCCTCAAGATCAAGAAATTGTCCCACCAGTAATCATAAAAACTATTTTAAACCAACAAATTGATAAAGGAGTATGTTTACCCAATTTTTTAATTGCCCCAGAGAAATGAGATTCCTTGTTTTCAAGTTCCATGCATACTTTGATGGGTTATTACGTCTAGACACATTGAGTACCCTCAAAGCTAAAGTCGATTTAGAAACTAAAACACTTATTACCCCCTTTACTAAAATTCTCTTGCTTTTCAAGCCTAATTTCATGTCTAAGAAATATAGTATTCCCCCCTATTCTAACGGATATTCGCAATGATGACATTTTTATCAGAAGTATTAAAATCAAACACGGAGTTTTAGTTTCAGAAGGGCCAATAACTAGCACAGCCTAGTTGAAGTATGCAATAAGTCAAGTAATAACCAAACAATCTTCATAGAACACCCCTTAAAAGTAAACAAACTCTTAAATTCTGAAATTTGTGAAATAAATAACTTAGACAAGACATACGTAAATGACTTAGAAGACCCAGTTGCCAATAACATTAATTATACATTATTACGGCTAGAACATCTTAATTCCGAGGAACGAAAGTTAATTATTAATTTATGTAGGAACTATGAAGATATATTTAACAAGAAAGTCCATTAAACATCAAATTAGATACACAAAATCATACAGATACCCTTATATTCACAAAAATGAGTTCCAACAGCAAATATAAGACGTGCTGGCCCAGGGAATCATTCAACCTAGTTACTCCCCCTGGCGTTCACCCATATGAATAGTGCCCAAGAAGATGGATAATCTGGCACACAAAAATTGGGATTAGTCATCGACTATCGCAAGTTAAATGAAAAAAACTATAAATGGTAAATATCCTCTTCCAAATATAAACGAAATACTGGATAAATTTGCAAATGTCTCTACTTTTCAATTCTAGATTTGGCGAATGGGTTCCACCAAATTGAAATGAATACTCAAGACATACCTAGTTCATAAGGACGCCCTTTGGGCTAAAGAACGCAACCTCCACATTCCAGAGGGTAATGGACAACGCCCTCAGCGATTTGGTTGGCAAAATTTACCTTGTGTATATTGATGGCATCGTTGTCTTCTCGACTTCCTTTCAAGAACACATAGAAAATCTGAAAAAAGTTTTTGGACGATTAAGGCAGGCAAACCCTAAAGTACAACTTGATAAATCCGAGTTGCTCCGTAAGGAAATCGCATTTGTAGGACACATCATCACCCCAGACGGAGTTAAACCAAATCCTGATAAGATCAGAGCAATAAAAGAATTCCCCGTTCCATAAACTTCAAAAGAAATTAAATCCTTTTTAGGATTATTTGGTTATTACCGCAAATTTATACGAGTATTTGCGAAACTTACCAAGCCCTTAACGGCATGCTTGAAATCAAATTAGACCAAAAATATGTGTAATGTTTCGAAATGTGCAAGGATATTTTAACAAACAATCCTATATTGCAATATCCAGATTTCTCAAAACCATTCGTATTTACAACGCATGCCAGTAATTTCGCGATAGGTACCGTACTATCGCAAGGACCTATCGATAGTGATAGACCTATTTGCTTTGCAAGCAGAACACTTACCACAACAGAAATTAATTATTTCACAACCAAAAAGGAGCTTTTGGCTATAGCTTGGGCAACGAAATATTTTCAGCCCTAACTGTTCGGCAACAAATTCAAAATACTTACCGATCACAAACCTCTCCAATGTTTAATGAGCTTCGTTGGAGGCTTAAACTAGAAGAGTATAACTACGAAATCGTCTACAAAAGATGTAAGGCTAATACAAATGCTTATACACTTAGTCGCATTACAATCAGCGACAAAGTCCAATTCATTCGGCAGATGAAAATCTTGATGACGGAATTCCGATTGCGGAAAACCAGTTAAATGAGTTTAATCTACAAATGATTCTGGAAATTTCAAGTAAACCACCAACAAATTCACTTAAAGTAGTGTTTAAAAATAAACAAAGGCGCACTATCCAAAGAACGACATTTTCCGAAGAAGAAATTATACAAATATTCAAAAATCATCTACCACCTAATAAACTCACGGCAATGTTTACTGACGATAATACTTGCAGGACTGTTCAGAACGTCTATTCAAAATACTTTTCTCATAGCAAAACTTTTAAATTATTACGTTGCATAGAATTATTGACAGACATAACTGAAAATGACAAACAAGACCAACTAATTTATGATTATCACATTAATTCAAACACTCTTAATAAAACTTTGCTTCACTTAAAGAGAAAATACTATTTATTTTCCCTTTATGTCTAGCAAAAAATAAATAATTGTGAAAAATGTCAAACGTTAATTATGATAGGAGCCCACCTAAAATGATATATGAAAAATCTAATATACCATCAATGGAAAACACATCTTAACAATAATAAATAAATTCTCCAAATTTGCTGCTGCTTATACCCTACCCATTCGAAATAGTTGTACGAGTAACATAGTCAAATCAATAAAGCATTTCATAAGTCTACATGGGATTCGAAACTGATTACTGATCAAGAATTCACTGCAAACCTTTTTAAAGATTTTTGCAAACAGTTGGACATTTACTTACACACAACATCATTTCAACAGACAACAAGTAATTCTCCAGTGGAACGCATGCATTTCACTTTAACAGAAATCTACAGAATTATTATTTACAAAGACAAAGACCATGAAGATATTCTTAACGAAGCAATTACAACATACAACATTGCTATTCATTCATCTACGAAGTACACACCTTTCGAGTTATTTTATGGTAGATCATTCAAATTTACTAAAGATGAATGATACCCACGATTACCTCCAAAAACTTAATGCTTTCCAAGAGAATTTATTTCAATCCATTATTAGTTATTTAGAGAAGACTCTTCTTCTAGACAGGATTATAGACAAGTTAAACAAAAATAGGGAACCCCCCACAAAATTTATAGAAGGAGACATTATATATGTTTATATGTAAATATTTTATATATATCTTTAAAATATTTCTGAACTATTGCAGTTGCAATAACAATAGTACTCGTAGACAGAGCAAACACTTTCGAAGCTAAGCTTCTTTACTCAAAATTATTAAATATTATTAGCTTCAAAATGTAATCTAATCTTTTTTTCATGGGATTTGTCATCGACATTGTCTAAGACTTAATCAAAATTTGGAGGTTATTTTTAGCAGGCTGAGCATTAATATAATAACATACGATGCATGCAATTTTAGATAACAAGAATAAAAAAGAGATAAGTGTACATACTCGTATAATACTGCAGTTGCATTATTTTTGGCAGCTCTAATGCCGATAATCGACAAAAAGATTTACTAATCCGCAGAGGCGTTGATAGCAACTTAATTAATCTATGATTATGATTATAGCGTAAGTAACTCTAAGTTTAGAGAATACGGGGTGTAGGTTGGTAGGTTTAAAAATGAGACTAGTGCGAAAAACTAGTTCCAAAAAAAAGTGCAAAACAACGAGAAGTAACATCCTCTTGATCAGGATGGTACCAGGTCATTTAAAGTTTAAAAATGGAGTCGCAATTAAATATAATAAATGGTTGAGGGGTCTAAACCGTGATTGTATCTGAATCTCCCGCCTCAACAGTGGTTATTTTCCAGAATAGCCGGTGTGTTTTTATTATCAGTGACTCATTTGTGTTTTGAGCTCTTTCTTGAGTCAAATATTTTTTGATATCCTGAAATTATTCTGTTTTGACGTCCTTTGGCATTCCAAGTCAAAACGTATAACCTTACACCTGAATTTATGACCTCTGGACACGAGGATATACTTCTTGAATTCTTACAAATAAAGTTCCCTTGAAAGCAAGAGGTATTGCAGTGGCTTTTACTTATTCTACAATATAACAACTCCTTCCTCAAAGGCGAGTTGATCTCCGAAGTTCTTAAATTTCTATGCCCTTTAGAAAATGTAAATTTAATTAATTAAAAATTTTAAATTGGGCTAACCAACTCGAACATGCTTTTTTATTTCATGGAGGACGGAAGCATAAGTGGAGCTTTGAACAATTATGTTATTGTCTTGTTCAGACAAAAGCGAATTGTTTTCAGTTTCCATTCAATTTCATCTTTGATTTAGCCTTTTAATGTGTGGCCAATCTCGTCCTAAACCATCGGATAACGCGATTTCTGTTAAATGTATAGCTAAGTATAAATAAACCTCGCCGCAAAAAGTATCTCCTTGTACAGCATTTTTTGTAGGCTACTGGGAGCGCGGCACAAGCATTGCTCTAAGAGCTTTTCAAAGTTATTTGTAAGGCTTTGTGGTATTTTTGCACTTTAAAATAGGCACTGTATTTATATGGGTGGAACCGCTTCAAAGACATACGGGATCTTTTCAGATGACTACACCGTACCCAAGATACAGTTCAACAGCATTCCTCAGAGATTGCTCTGGACGAAAAATAATTACTGAAGTTGAAGCGTTTTCTCATACTATAATAGGTCTCTTAGTTTCGCCTTTCGAATGATAACCAAAGCGCGTGAGAAATTATGATAATAAAAGCAATTTTATCTTAGCTGAGGAGGAATGTAATGTCTTTTAAAAATATCAACGTCTTCTCGTATAGCCGAACTGTAATCAAACTCAATAAACTCTGTATCAACGAGACTACCGATCATCTCTTAATATAATGCCGGTACAGTTAAACATTTTCCACTGCTAAATGTCGGAGCATAGAGATATTGTAAGAAAGCCTAATGCCGATGGTGACATAAAACATTGTAAACATCGAAGCAGCTATATTTTTTTTACTGCAAGAAAATGTACCTAAGGTACATAGGTCACTGCATGCCAACTCATGCTAAGCTGGACTATCCGCAAAAAAAAAACCTATTTTAGATGAACAAGCGGTTCAACATGCTACTAAAATGAAATCATCACTTGGCACATTAATGTACATTGAAACATTTCCTATAGAAGTTTCTTGGAGAAGGAGACATTCTGATAACAATACTTCTGCTTTTCATGATCGTTCCTGGATTCACGTCTCCGAACTTCGGCTGTGGAAAAGGAACGGCAGTGTATGTTAAGCTCTTAAATTCAGATAATTGTGGAACAATAAACAGAGCGCAATCTAATGCCTCCAAAATTCAATGCTGGCTGCTGTCGTTAAAGCGAAATTTAACCACCCAGCCAGTATCCATGAATGGCACGGCATCGAAATCCTTCTCGGTAGGTATGTCAATGATTACTCACGCTAAACTGACTACATATTCGATGTTGCCAAAAATGCTGTAAAATGTTTAGGCTTCCGCAAGCGAAATATAATAATTTTTCTCCTCTGATCTGTCCTCAATATATAAGTCATTTATTTGTCCAAAATTGGAGTACAACACCCACATCTCGTCAGGAGCCCCGAAGACCTCTTTGCACTTACTATGTAGGATGCAGAAGCCTACAATAAAATTTATAGGTGACGCCAACAATGCACAGTCAATTAGCACCCTTGAAAACGTAATGCCTCTTGCGTTACCTTGTTTTATCGCCATTGTCACTACCAATGCTCCATCGAAATTGTCAGTAACATTCCGCTCCTTCAAACCTTCAATCGTAGCACCTATTTCAAAATATTATGATTCTTTCCTAAGCCGTACCACTCGCTTATGGAATGTCCTGCCGAGCTCTCTATATCCTAGCCATTATAACTTGCAAACATGTAAGACCAAGGTTCATAACTCTCATTCTTTTTTTACTCCCAACATTCTTAGCTATAAGTTTTTTTTTTCCTCCCAAACTTTCCTTCACTAGATCTATGTGCAAACATTTTAAAGGCACCAAAAATCCCTTGACTGCTGTTATAAGTATAAAAAAAAACTTGTTTATCATTTTGGTTCCATTTGATTCAACGAGAAACGAGGAATCCTAGATTCGCCTAACAAAATAATGGTATGTATATGCGTAGAAGATGCAAAGTGGCACTAGGAGCTATTGTAGGGGAACATATACGATATCTTCCCGAAATTGATAAATGCGCGACAAACTTCTGGATATGAATTATTCAAGTACAGGCAGATGAACCAAATGTTTTGAGTATACCGTTCGACGAAGTAACTAGTAGCCAGAAATTCAATTATTAACGAAAAGCAATGAATAGAATTACTATTTTAAATAAATAATATCTTAAAGAAGTAACATGAAAGCGTTTTTTACGGTAAATGAAATAGGCGAAGCTTTAGAAAGAGTAAGCCACTGGATGGCGAGCGGACGGTGCTTTGGGACCTGAGATAGAAAGCATGGTCACAAAATGTACATCATTGATTTAGATGGGTCGCAGTCCTATTTTATTTTTTTATTCATGCTCTATAACTTATTTACATGTCTTTTAAACTATACTAAAAGTATCCTAAAATTCACGTAAGATTTGAATTTCGAACAATTTGTGCGGTAGTGTTGCCAACGTAAACTAAGGAGAGTATGACAGCTGACATTTTAGGGTTATTACAAATAGAGCCCTACACGAAATAGCATAACATATTTCATTGTTGAGCAATATTTGAAAATTAATGAAGGTTTCACAGCTACAGATCGCAATTCAAACCTTCAGCGATGAGGCCCATTTTCATCTTGATGGCTTTGTTAAAAGTAAAAGTTGTCGAATTTGGTGTCCAGAAAATCCAGCAGTGATAGTTGGGAAACAAATGCATCCACAACGTGTCAGTGTTCGGTGCGGGTTGTGGACTGAAGGTTTCATCGGAATATTCACCTTTGAAAATGCGGCTGGTCAGGCAATAACAGTTAATGGTGCTCGCTATTGCGACATGATAGTTCGATTTTTTGTGTCTAAATTGCTAGATATGGATGTGGATGACAAGGAGTTTTAAGCAACGGTGCCACACGCCAGAAATCCCAAGAAACAATTCAATTACTCCATGAGTCATTTGCTGATCTGCAATTTACCGTTTTAGTGATCAGAATTGGCTGTAACACAATACAACAAGTACTTGTTTAACTTGTTTAACAAAAACTGTAACACTTGTTGGAAAATAAAATTTCCCTCGACTAGTTAATCAGTTGAACAAATCTTTCTCACAGGATGAGTCGGTTCCCACTAGGTCACCGAAATCAAGCAGTGCTAGGAGCGGTAAGTACCTAGATGAGGGAACACATGGGAACTCGGTACACCGCGTGCTGCTCACAAACGCCACATAGGCATAGTACCCCGGCGTAAAATCCCGGACTTTACAAATTCATTTGAATCTATATTTCGAAAAATAAAATAAAATAAAAATAAATAAGAAAATAATAATATTATCAAAAATTAGAGAAGACACTTTGTTTGGTGCTTGGTGCTGATTTATTATATATATATATTATATAGGGTCCGCCAAAAATTTTTTTTTGAAAATGCTATAAAAAAAAACTACTGAATATTTTCTCAAATTTCTTTTTTATTTGAAAGTACAATCCTTCCGGTTAATAATAGAAAATAATTTCATTCAAACGGCTGCCTCGGCTGCTCATGCAGTAGCCTACACGATCGGTCCAATTTTTAAGCACATTATCGATTGTGTGCAGCTGTATTTCACCAATGGCTTCACGAATATTGTCCTTTAAAGCGTCAATTGTCTCTGGCTTATCGGCGTAACACTTATCTTTTACGGCACCATACAAATAATAGTCCAACGGTGTCAAATCGCAGCTCCAAGGTGGCCAAACGATATCAGCTCTGCGGCTGATAATGCGATTTTCAAAAACAGGGCGCAAAATATCGAGTGTAGCTTCGGCTGTGTGGCACGTAGCGCCGTTCTGTTGAAACTAAATGTTGCCAATATCCTCCTCTTCAATTTTTGTGAACAAAAATTCGTTCAACATGGCCCGATAACGATCGCCATTGACTGTAACGGCCAAAAAAAAGAAAAATGGCCCAATTATGCCTCTGGACCAAAATCCGCACCAAACAGTGACTCGTTTTGGGTGTATCGGCTTTTCAATGTATGCGTGCGGGTTTTCTGTGCCCCAAATGCGACAATTTTGCTTGTTTACATACCCGCCAAGATCAAAATGAGCTTCATCTGAAAAGATGACTTTTTTTGGCAAAATCGGCATCTTCTCTTAGTCGATCGCAGGCCCACTTAGCGAAGCGAAAACGCATTGGATGGTCAGTTGACTTCAACCATATTCGTTCAGCGGAAGGATAAACTAATTATCTGTCAAATCAGACATGAGCTAAGTGTTACCATTCACGAAATAAGCACTAGTTGAAAAAAAAAAGTTAGATGGCGGACCCTTTATTATACATTATGCGTTAACAAGCATTTTCATATAAGTAATTAAATTTTTAAATCTCGAACATTCTCCCCCACGGTGAACCAAGTTCACAATAAGGTATTTAGCATGTCTTGATTTTTGGTCTGATCTTGTGTCTAGTGAACATCCGTTCCATTTTGCTTCTATTAATTTCCACCTTAAGCTTGTAACCTTACTGCCGACCCTGATGTCCCTTTTCAAGTATAGTGTTATCTCAGAATATGTAAAGACAAACAGCATTAGCAAATAAGATACACATGCAAAATGGTGACCACAATAACAAAAAGACATAGTGGTCAATTCAATTGATCACCAACTGCACTTATCGCACTCATGCTGACCTATGGCTATAAATTATTGTAAATTGTGTTATTGAATGGCGTAGGAATTTAGTTAAGTTTGTGATTTAGTACTTCCTTTGATTTCGCGATCGGGTTTGTTTGAGTGAGTATGTGTATGTGTGCATGAATATGATCGCAGCCGAGTTACTTTTATTTTTGATTCAATTGTTTTAAGAAGTTAATTGTTTATAATGTTAAGACAAGTTTAGTTTGTATTTGGTTATGAGTGTGGGGAGTGAATTTAGGTAATGTTTCTAAAATGCAGATATATTTAATTTGCAATATTTTTTTTGGAATTCATTTTGTGGAATCCATACATGGTGTTGCAAATGTGTTGTCGTATAGTGGACTGTATAGATCTTGTATCATGAGAGTTGTTGCTAGGCTTGTGTCGTGAAATTATTGTTTTATTAAGTTAAACTATTATTACTATGGTGATTATTTTCAAATAAATTTTCGTTTTTATTTTTGCAACTAATATCTTGATTGAAGTTTATTTAATATATGGTGTTGATTTATGAATGATGTATGAATGTGTTTTATATTTAAATGTGGAAAGGGTTTACTGAACGTTTGAAATGGGAGTGATATTTGCTGAAGCTATTTGTTAAACTATGTAATTTCTATGTTGCATTGATCCTGTTGTGGAATCGTTGCGGAAATGATTGCCTCATTGGGCTCCTGCGATGCCTATGGCACGAGTGCTGTCGAGGAGTGGCCATTTGCCTACACAATCAAAATTCCAATTTATGTTATTGTTGTTAAATAATTGTGTTTATACACTTATAAGATGTGTTGATTCAATTTGTTTTGTGTTGCATTTGAGAGTGTGTTGATGTCGAATGAAGGTTAATTTTCTTCTTTATCGAAATCAAATCTTCGACATCGGACGTTTCAGCTGCGTTTTAAGGGTTACGACTTGAACTAAATTATCAGCTCCTGGATGAAGTTTTATTATTCGGCCTAAGTTCGATTTTAATGGCTGCATCCGCTCATCTTTTATTAGCACCAAGTCCACTTCTTTTATCTGTGTCTCAGTTTCTCGAGTCCATATCGGGCGTTGTTGTAGTCTGGACAGGTACTCCCTGCTCCACTGCTTCCAGAATGATTGGGTCAAGGCCTTTACTTTCTTCCATCTCTCAAGATCAAATATTCTCTCCATCTGGTATTCTGGTTCGGGGTAACCGATGAGTTGTTCTCCAACGAGAAAGTGACCTGGTGTTAGGGTGTTTAGGCCGTTGACATCTGCTGCCTGTGGACATAATGATCTAGAGTTCAGGCACGCTTCTACTTGTGTTAGAAGCGTAGTGAGCTCAGTACCTGGCAGCGAGACACGTTGAGGTTTACAGATTTCACCCCCGCTCCCCATAGACCTCCAAAGGGGGAATAAGTTTCCACTTGGTGCCCTCGTTGGCTAATACCTCTGCCACATTTTTCCAATCTAATTTTGCTTGTTTGAATTGGCGTTGGAGTTCGCTGTTACCACCTACAAAGTTTTTCCCGCAGTCGCTGTAAGGTTCCCTGAATATACTCCTTCAGGCAACCAATCTTCTGTATGCTCTTATAAACACGTCATGTCGCTGACTAATTCAATGTGCACAGCTTTTGTTGCCATACACAGAAATATTGCGAAGTAGCCTTTTAATGTCTTCGCATTACGTCCTCTCCAAGCGTAGTCTACACCGGTGAATATAAACGGCCTTGAGATGATTGTTCTAGCTGTCGGAAGATTACCCATTAATTGCACCAACAGTTTGTCTCTGAACTTAAAATAAATCTTGCAGTTGTGGATTTTTGTTTTAACTGAATTGTTCAGATTAAAATTCTAAAACCGTTGGTGTATGTAAGCAATCATCTTTTGATTACCACCGTGTATGGTTTTTTCGTGGGATTCATCAACAATGCATTTTGAAAAAATGTGATTCGATTTTATTGTATGTGAGGGTGGGATTAGAAAGTCTCCTTCCGACTCCTAAAATGCCTTCTTCATCTTTAAACGCGTAGAGTGATTTATGCCCCTTCGTTTTGTTCTCTTCTTCTTCCGCAGTAAATATCGCCTCTTGAGTCAAACGAATAATTCTCACCAGTGCTTGCTCCAGTTCCTGAGATAATTTCTCTTTTGTCGAAATCGTGAATACTGCTCAACTACTCGCAATGCCTTCCGTAGTGTCAAAATTTCGACAAAATCTCGTTAATAAATATGTCATTTTTGTTTTCTATGCAGTGATGCACAATTCTAGAACGAGCCTCTTGAAACATATCCAAACAAGGTGGTTGTGCTGGGTGAATTGCGTCGCACTGATGCCTTAGAAATTACGGCCCTTCCAGAAACACCAGAGGTGTTGCGATGAAAGTTTTCCATTTTGATTGAGGAGCTTTAATCCAACACAATGTGATGAGTGAATCAGTCTACATATAAATATCAGCAGCTTCTAGCTTAAATTTGTTGCCCTTTCTTGAAGTAGTTTGGCCAACAGTACGGCTCCACACAATTCCAACCTTGGTAGTGTAATTGTTTTTAACGGTGCTACCTTTGTTTGTGACATAAGCGGGTGAGTATGTATTGCGACATTTCCATCGAGGACACGTAAGTAGATGGCTGCAGCATAACTGAATCCCTGGACCACTAGTTTCTTAATGATTTTATCGGTGCTGATCCACTGACGGATTTGAATTTGCTCCAGCATTGGTAATTCGTCACGAAATGTTTTCCATTCACCTTCTAAGTTAGATGGAATTGGTTTATTCCACTCCAAGCCCTTGATCCATAGCTGTTGCATAGTTATTTTTGCTGTGAGTGAAGGTGTGAGATCCAGCCCATTGGGTCACAAAGCTTTGATATGGAGGATAAGATGGACCGTTCAGTGATTATATTTCTATTAAGCTGCGCGAATTAAAAGGAGAACACATCTGGGATTGGTATCCACTTAATGAAAAGCGTCTTAATATCGCTGGTGTCGGTATATGGTAGGGAGAAATACATTGCTTGCTGTTCTTTTGGAACATTCTTCAAAACCTCTTCTACGTTGCTCACTTGTTTGCGTAGATGGAAACCTGCGGTTTGTAGAAGTTCCCGTACAACTATAAGTTTATTTTGGGCCTTAGCAACTGTGTCGGCTCCCCTTATAACACCATCAATATAGGTCTCCTCTCAGATGACAGTATTGGCGATGGGATATTTCGATGCTTCGTCTTCCGCTAGCTGCAAAAATACCCGGATTGCAAGAATGGAGCTGATGCGGTACCAAAGGTTACCGTATCTAATCGATAAGTCGATAGATCCTGGCTGGGATCTTCTCTCCATAAAATTAACTGATAATCTGCATCGGCCGTGTAGACTCTGATTTGACGGTACATCATTTCAACGTCGCCAGTGAAGGTAAATCTATATTTCCGCCATCTCAAAAGAATGTATTTGTTTTTGTTTGGATTTTAGGTCCTACTATCAAAATGTCCCTAAAGCCACACTTATGCAGTTTGTTCAAAAGAATTTTAGGATCGACAGTATCAAAGGCCTTGGTTATGCGACAAAAAGTGCTGCTAACAGTATCCTATTATTGAAGGCGTTGTAAATATTTGAACAGAAATAGAGGAGGACACTCTCAGTAGAACAACCTGTACGAAAGCGAAATTGATATTCACTAAAAAAATCTGTTTTTTTCTACAAACTTGACCATTCTTATCTTTAATGCTTTTCAAAGATTTTCGAAAAAACCAACAATAAAGAAATTTTTCTATAATTATTATTAATTAACGTTTTATCACCTTTTGTATAACTTCCGCGATTTTTAAATACGTAGGAAAAATATAATTTTTAAAGCTCTTATTATAAATAAGACATAAAATATCATAGATGTTTAAGGCTACTTTTTTAACGAAATGGATTGAGAGACCGTCAGATGTTTTACAATTAGAGTTACTAAAGGACAGGATGATTGTGAAAAATTCATAGGACGACATAGGATCAAAGAAAAAACTCTTTGGACATAATAGTATACTTCTTTAACTAAACAGTTAAAATTACCATAAGGATCACAACTATCGGAGACTACCTTAGCACCTACAGAAGAAAAGAAACAATTAAATTTATCATTATATTATATGCATGACGAAACATCATCAGAAATATCTTTGCATATTTGTTGGTAGGCAATTGTGATATTATTGTTGTTGCGATTTTTCACCTTTTTTTTGTAATTTTTTTTTTTTTTTTTTTTGCGTTGATTTGGAATAAATGGATTGCCTTATTATTATTTTACAAAAAAAAGGTGAAAAATCGCAACAACAATAATATCACAATTGCCTACAATTTAATTTAATTTTGGTGGGAGCGGTGGGATGCCCCCATTTATTCGGCATCATACAAGCTATAACTTAAAAATTAAACTTAAACTAAAACTTAAAACTAAGGTTGGTTGGAGTGGTGAAGTTGAACGGATTTGAGGTAGGAAGTGGTGCGGTGGAAGTCAAAGACGGTAAGGTTTGAGTATGGCATAATTTCTTGGGGTGGCATTCACTATAACAAAATATATCCTTTCCTTGTATCTCAGAAATATGTTATTCAACTTATTTGTAAGAAATATCGTCTATCTGATAGCTTAGTACTTTTTCTAAACCTTAAAACTCTACCCTTAAAGCATTTATATTACAACAAAGTTTCGAAAATATTTTTTGCAAGATCTGGATATCTTTTAATCTTTAGAAGCTCTTCTAGCTACCAACTAAGAATAAATGAACTAAGTAGCCCAACACAATTTGCATATATTTTTAAATTTTCTTTTTTTCTGTAACTGCTCCTAGGCTATTTAATAAGCTACCCGATAACATAAGGCATATTCATATTAAATCCGTTTTCCTCAAAAATGTAAAATCACGGCTTTTAGATTTTAATTACGAGAAAATTCTTAATTTGCTTTGTGTATTGGTTTAAATAATTTACTAGATTACATATTTGCTTTATATTGTAACGACCCTATTTCATTTCATTCATTCATTATTTTTATTGATTGTTACTTAATTTTTCTAAATGTTTCGCTTCTAGTTACTTATGAACTATAGACGGCAGTTACTTTTTTGTTAAATAAATAAATAAAATAAAAGAAAAAGAACAAACCTCTTCGAGTTTAAAAAAAAAAACGAAAGTCAGCAAAGAAACAGATGATTTTTCTGTAATTTGATCTAAATTTTATATTTTGTTTCTTTTTTTGCGTTTCATAAATTTCGTAACAATATTTACTTCATTCTGTGTAACATTTGCCTTTACATTTATGCCTTCTACAAACTGTTGGAAGTACTGATATTTAGGTTAATATAATGATTTTAAACCTAACCAACTATTCTTAAATTCTACTCTAATTGTGCTCTCTATCAATCTTTTCATAACATTTGTTTTCCCACAATTTGATAGGCCATCAAATAAGGGTTTTATTGAATTTGGCAATGCCTGGGTTTCGATAAATTTATTAAAAGGTCGACATTTCGAACAAAAAGATCGTTATTTTGTTTAACGAAACTCATTTTAACACTAACTGTTCTGAAACACTTGAAGACTGCACGAGTTACATACTCGTACAACCCAACGAAGAGTCACATATCAATAAACTGTTCGCATAATACTTATTTTGTTTATTTAATATTTGTAACAATGTATCTAGTATCAAAATTTATTTCCTTTCACACAGTTAAATTGTTCGCATTATACTTATTTTGTTGATTTAATTTTTGTTTGGCTTACATTTAGTCTCACAACAATGTATCTAATATCAAATTTCATTTTCTTTCACACGTTTTTGTAAGAACAGTTAGCATAAAATGTGTATAAATACCATTACAATTTAGACACAACGGTTGCTTTTTAGTCGATAAAGTTTCAACGTTTAAAAAAAGTTTTTTTTTTTGAATTTGTGTATCGCCAATGTAACATACACTAGCGATCACTAGGATGAGGCCATACATATTGTAATCGATTTTCACTCTTTATACCTGTTGAAAATTTTGTACCCGGAAACATTTACTACGTGTGAACAGATACATATTTTCTCAATAGGAAGTCACAAATTTAAAGGGTAAATAAGAAACGACCGTTGGAATTTCCCAAGACCAAACAATGAACTACTCGAAAAGCGTAGAAAAAGATACGCCACTAAGATGAGGCCATTGCGAATATTTCGTTGCAGGAGTGCACATCAGCGATTTTTTTCAAAGTTTTGTCAAGAATATTTAAAAGAGCATTGAAAGGAACTGTTTTTATTTCGTTTAAGAAAAACTAGGTTCCCGAAAGACTTTGACAGCGACAGAAAGAGGAAAAATAGATACTTTCAACGAGTTAGGACTATCAGGCCGAGAAACTGCAAGGAGGCTTAATAGAAGTAAGACTGTTGTAAACAGTTATCTTGCGGATCCACAACACTATGGGACGCACAACAAAAGCAACAACATTCCGAAAAAAGAGGTTAATTCTACGGCGTGCCTCAAATTCTACTATACCAGCGACTGAAATAAGGTCCAACAGCAGAGTATCAGCCAGCATAGCAACGGTCCGAAGGATATCCCGAAAAAGTGGTACTATACAGAGGAGTAAACTTAAAAAGAAACCTGTTTTGAGGCAAGTGTACAAGGAACATCGAATGAATTTTGCAGCAGAACAAGTCGCTTGGAGCAGTGAATGGAAGCGCGTTGTCTTTTCGGATGAAAAAGTTCAACCTTGATGGCCCCTTGGTTACAACTTTTATTTTCATGATCTAAAAAAGGAGGAGCTTATTTTGGGAAGACATCACAGCCGTACATCAGGTGTAATGTTGTGGGAAGCTATTACCTACTATGGCACAATCGAGTTGGAGATTTCGGAAGCAAGTGATTCAAGGGAATATTGGATCAGCGAAGGATTATCGTAATCAACAATCAACAA
Source organism: Volucella bombylans (assembly GCA_949129095.1). Classification (NCBI taxonomy): domain Eukaryota; kingdom Metazoa; phylum Arthropoda; class Insecta; order Diptera; family Syrphidae; genus Volucella; species Volucella bombylans. The sequence goes on along the minus strand of OX422140.1, from coordinate 263,246,887 downwards.
TCGATTCAAGAGGTCTCAACCTCGAAAGTTCAAAGGACCAATGAAGGATACATCATTAATAGTACTGTAAGTTGAGTTCTCATAATAACCCATCCCTTACATAGTAACCGACCTTTGTTATTGAAATACTGTGCCAAATATTAGCAATAAAATTAAGACAAGAAGTATTCCCTATAGCCTTAATAGTTTTAATAACGAGGTGGAAGATAGTAAAGATAATTTTAGTACTAGCTTAAGTGATGATCTTACCTTAAATTTTTCAAATTCAGAAGACAGTGTTATTAATCTCTCCAATATGACCACAAATAATAGTCAATTAAATATTGCAGATTTGTTTAACTTTCTTAGTATTCCGGATGCTATAAAGGATTTGCCAAAATTCGATGGCAATCCCAGGCTCCTCTATGAGTTCTTATCAAACGTAGGGCAAATTCAAAATACAAACGTAATGAAACATCCCTAATAAGAAATTTGCATGGGTTGAGGCAAAATCAAAAACAATAGAACAGTTTTACAGCGACGTAATAGAAATGATACCCGCCATGAATAATCATTTGCAGATCTGCTCCACAGACTCTAAAGTCATAAAAGCAACACGAGAATTGTACGAGGAAATGTGTCTAAACGTATTCATGATTGGATTAAGAGACCCTTTGGGACCTACTGTTCGAACAATGAAACCAAAAACCCTGGCAGAGGCCTTTTCATTTTGTATCAAAAAAAAAACACATATTGCGGCCGAATAGAAACAAAGCAACCCCTCCCTAAAATTTTAATTAAGATAGAACACAGACATCCACAGTCTCAGTTTAAATATCCCCAAAATCCTACCCTTAACCAACAACAAGCTAAATTCAATCCACAACAGTTACAAAATATGTATCCCGTACAATCTTTTCGATTTCCCTTGCAACCGAACACTAACCTAAACTTTCCAAATACTGCATACAAAACGCCTTTCATCGTCAACATTTTAATGGACAGCCTCAAAATAATAACTTCAGACCGTCACACTACACTATTAAGGGAGTACATAATATAAACGAGCAAATGTTAGAACCAGTAGCTGATACCATGATGCACTTTACACAAGAAAATCCTCATCCTCCATCAGAAGAAACAACTACGGATGGAAATAGTTACTATCCAAATCTGGATGAATCTGTTTTCTGCAAGATCCATCTGAAACCGAGTGCATGGGAACAGAACAAGATTTAAATTTTCAGAACCCAGCCTCGATCAATGCATTAAATACTGAACACATTCTTCCTCAAGATCAAGAAATTGTCCCACCAGTAATCATAAAAACTATTTTAAACCAACAAATTGATAAAGGAGTATGTTTACCCAATTTTTTAATTGCCCCAGAGAAATGAGATTCCTTGTTTTCAAGTTCCATGCATACTTTGATGGGTTATTACGTCTAGACACATTGAGTACCCTCAAAGCTAAAGTCGATTTAGAAACTAAAACACTTATTACCCCCTTTACTAAAATTCTCTTGCTTTTCAAGTAGGTTAGAAAAGAGGTATGATAGGCCCCGATTTGTTATAAATAGTTACATTAAATCTTTTATGGATTTACCACCTGCACATAATTCAAACATTGAGCTCCTTCGTAATCTATCAGACAGAGCTGATGAAATCGTCAGAGGATTAACCTCAATTAATTCTTTAAATAGGGATCCATGGCTTATTTATATTTTAACAAATAAACTAGACCCTAAAACGCGACAAGCATGGTGTTTCGGAAGAGCCACCGACAATCGATCAGTTTTTAGATTTCCTTGAGCGTCGTTGCGAAGCATTAGAAAGCTGCAAGTCTAATCTAATCTAATTCCCGAAAGTGGTACTCGTAGGTCAAGAAACCCAGTCATTAAAAGCATGCACGTTTCTTCTTCCAATTCTTGTCCAAAGTGTAATTCACCGCACGGACTTCCTCAATGTTCAGACTTTTTGAGTATGGATGTGCAGAGTCGGAGGGAATTTGTTAAGTCCAATAAACTCTGTTTTAATTGTTTAAGATGTGGACATACATCAGCCCGTTGCCAATCTAAGTTTAGATGTAGGATGTGCAACACTCGGCACCATAGTTTGGTTCATGCCAATGACTCGAACTTACGTCGTCATCAAGCATTCTTAACTGGAGCCAAGCCAAGGAATTTACACCAAAAAACCTGACCAATACATCAAGTTCCGCATCAACACCGGTTATTTCAGAACGCGTTATAAATAATCATTCAATCAACATCGCAAGTAACATTCACCATACTTTACTACCAACTGCTGTCGGAAAGGTACCCGATATAAACGGTAAATATCAGCTAGTCCGAATACTTATTGACTCAGGCTCCTAGATTTCTTTTATTTCTGAGTCTTGTGTTCAAAGGCTTGGTCTCAAAAGAAGAAATAGTAGGATACCCATTAGTGGTATTGGATCCAGCAACGCTGGCAGATCCAGAGGCCTTATTTCGTTGGTTATAACGTCACGCTGTGATAAGTTTAGTATCCCAGTCGACACATTTGTTTTATCAAAAGTGACCGCCAATTTACCGACCCACTCGTTTCCAAAAGAGGATTGGGATCATCTAACTCAATTGGATTTAGCTGATCCTTCGTTCAATCAACCAGCAAGTGTTGATATTCTTTTAGGAGCAGACAAAGCATGGAACGTTTTACAAGGCAATGTCATGCGCAGTAAGCTAGGTTATCCAATCGCTCATCAAACTATTTTCGGTTGGGTTTTGGCTGGACAGTTTCTATCCAACACAACAACAAATGTCGTCTCTAATCATGCTGTCGTAGATATAAATTCAATCTTACAATCGTTCTGGACAATCGAAGAGATTGCTCCCAAATTGGGTTTGTCCGAGGAAGACATACTAATTGAAAAACATTTTTGTGAAACCTATAGTCGCGACATCTCCGGTCGATACATAGTGAATCTTCCCTTTAAATCGAAACCAAATTTTGCGGGTACCCTGAGTGGCGCGGTTTCTCGGTTACAATCTATGGAAAGAAAATTCTCTCACAATCATGACCTCTTCGCGAACTATTCTCGTTTTCTCGATGAGTATTTAAGCTTGGGACACATGGCACTAGTTCCTTCATCAGACATAGGAAGATCGAACGTGTTTTATCTTCCCCATCATGCCGTTCTTAAGCCAGATAGCTCAACAACTAAGCTTCGGGTCGTGTTTGACGGGTCCTTTAAGGACAAAAACGGACATTCCTTAAACGACCTCCTAATAATCGATCCGCCTATACAGCGAAATCTTTTTTCGGTATGTATACGATTTCGCCGCTTTCGATTCGTGTTTACCGCGGATATTGTCAAAATGTTTCGCCAGATTTTAGTATCAGAGGACGATTCACATTTCCAACGGATAGTTTGGCGGAAATCACCTAATGAATCACTTCAACACTTTCGCTTACGGACTGTAACTTACGGCACATCTTGCGCTCCCTTTTTGTCGGTTAGGACTCTGGAACAACTCGCAAAAGATTACGAAAAAGAGTACCCGGTCGCGTCGGAAATCGTACTTAACGATTTTTACATAGACGATGTTGCTTCTGGAGCAGAAACGCTAGAAGAAGCTATAGTCAAGAAACAATCGTTAATTGATCTTCTCTCTAAGTGCGGTATGGAACTTGATAAATGGCAAAGTAATTTCAACGTTCTGATTTTTGGGGAAAATCCTTGTTCCCAAGATAATTTCTCTTTTGATACACATGCCAATACTTGGATAAAAGTGCTCGGTTTAAGTTGGAATCCCAAACAAGACATATTCAGTTTTCGTTTAAACTATACCGCGAGTTATAAGATTACAAAGCGCCAAATCTTGAAAGACGTAGCTCGAATCTTTGACCCTCTCGGATTCCTCTCTCCATCGGTCGTTCAATTAAAAATTCTCTTTCAAGAATTTTGGCACCAGAAACTTGACTGGGATGATAAAGTGCCTGATTCAATTGCCAAACAGTGGAAAAAGTATCGTAACGAACTCCAGCTTCTTACTAAAATTGAAATACCGCGAATTCTCGGGCTTGGGCAACCTACTTTTGAACTGCACGGATTTTCTGATGCGTCATCATCTGCATATGCCGCGGTCATTTATTCCCGTTACCAACTCCCAATTGGAAAATTCGAGACAAATATCGTAGCCGCAAAGTCTCGGGTCGCGCCCTTAAAACAATTAAGTATTCCCCGACTAGAACTCTGTGCCGCTGTGCTACTCGCGCGTCTCTTTGTTGCTGTTCAGACCTCTCTCAATATCACCTTTAAAAATATTTTTGCCTGGTCTGATTCGAAAGTAGTCCTATGCTGGTTATCGTCTCCTGCGCGCCGCTGGAATGTGTTTATCGGTAATCGTACCGCGGAAGTCTTAAATACAATCCCTCGCAACCGTTGGTTCTCCTTAATCATTTACCTATGTGCGACGCTACTTACGACCAGGCATGGAGTAGGTTAGAAAAGAGGTATGATAGGCCCCGATTTGTTATAAATAGTTACATTAAATCTTTTATGGATTTACCACCTGCACATAATTCAAACATTGAGCTCCTTCGTAATCTATCAGACAGAGCTGATGAAATCGTCAGAGGATTAACCTCAATTAATTCTTTAAATAGGGATCCATGGCTTATTTATATTTTAACAAATAAACTAGACCCTAAAACGCGACAAGCATGGTGTTTCGGAAGAGCCACCGACAATCGATCAGTTTTTAGATTTCCTTGAGCGTCGTTGCGAAGCATTAGAAAGCTGCAAGTCTAATCTAATCTAATTCCCGAAAGTGGTACTCGTAGGTCAAGAAACCCAGTCATTAAAAGCATGCACGTTTCTTCTTCCAATTCTTGTCCAAAGTGTAATTCACCGCACGGACTTCCTCAATGTTCAGACTTTTTGAGTATGGATGTGCAGAGTCGGAGGGAATTTGTTAAGTCCAATAAACTCTGTTTTAATTGTTTAAGATGTGGACATACATCAGCCCGTTGCCAATCTAAGTTTAGATGTAGGATGTGCAACACTCGGCACCATAGTTTGGTTCATGCCAATGACTCGAACTTACGTCGTCATCAAGCATTCTTAACTGGAGCCAAGCCAAGGAATTTACACCAAAAAACCTGACCAATACATCAAGTTCCGCATCAACACCGGTTATTTCAGAACGCGTTATAAATAATCATTCAATCAACATCGCAAGTAACATTCACCATACTTTACTACCAACTGCTGTCGGAAAGGTACCCGATATAAACGGTAAATATCAGCTAGTCCGAATACTTATTGACTCAGGCTCCTAGATTTCTTTTATTTCTGAGTCTTGTGTTCAAAGGCTTGGTCTCAAAAGAAGAAATAGTAGGATACCCATTAGTGGTATTGGATCCAGCAACGCTGGCAGATCCAGAGGCCTTATTTCGTTGGTTATAACGTCACGCTGTGATAAGTTTAGTATCCCAGTCGACACATTTGTTTTATCAAAAGTGACCGCCAATTTACCGACCCACTCGTTTCCAAAAGAGGATTGGGATCATCTAACTCAATTGGATTTAGCTGATCCTTCGTTCAATCAACCAGCAAGTGTTGATATTCTTTTAGGAGCAGACAAAGCATGGAACGTTTTACAAGGCAATGTCATGCGCAGTAAGCTAGGTTATCCAATCGCTCATCAAACTATTTTCGGTTGGGTTTTGGCTGGACAGTTTCTATCCAACACAACAACAAATGTCGTCTCTAATCATGCTGTCGTAGATATAAATTCAATCTTACAATCGTTCTGGACAATCGAAGAGATTGCTCCCAAATTGGGTTTGTCCGAGGAAGACATACTAATTGAAAAACATTTTTGTGAAACCTATAGTCGCGACATCTCCGGTCGATACATAGTGAATCTTCCCTTTAAATCGAAACCAAATTTTGCGGGTACCCTGAGTGGCGCGGTTTCTCGGTTACAATCTATGGAAAGAAAATTCTCTCACAATCATGACCTCTTCGCGAACTATTCTCGTTTTCTCGATGAGTATTTAAGCTTGGGACACATGGCACTAGTTCCTTCATCAGACATAGGAAGATCGAACGTGTTTTATCTTCCCCATCATGCCGTTCTTAAGCCAGATAGCTCAACAACTAAGCTTCGGGTCGTGTTTGACGGGTCCTTTAAGGACAAAAACGGACATTCCTTAAACGACCTCCTAATAATCGATCCGCCTATACAGCGAAATCTTTTTTCGGTATGTATACGATTTCGCCGCTTTCGATTCGTGTTTACCGCGGATATTGTCAAAATGTTTCGCCAGATTTTAGTATCAGAGGACGATTCACATTTCCAACGGATAGTTTGGCGGAAATCACCTAATGAATCACTTCAACACTTTCGCTTACGGACTGTAACTTACGGCACATCTTGCGCTCCCTTTTTGTCGGTTAGGACTCTGGAACAACTCGCAAAAGATTACGAAAAAGAGTACCCGGTCGCGTCGGAAATCGTACTTAACGATTTTTACATAGACGATGTTGCTTCTGGAGCAGAAACGCTAGAAGAAGCTATAGTCAAGAAACAATCGTTAATTGATCTTCTCTCTAAGTGCGGTATGGAACTTGATAAATGGCAAAGTAATTTCAACGTTCTGATTTTTGGGGAAAATCCTTGTTCCCAAGATAATTTCTCTTTTGATACACATGCCAATACTTGGATAAAAGTGCTCGGTTTAAGTTGGAATCCCAAACAAGACATATTCAGTTTTCGTTTAAACTATACCGCGAGTTATAAGATTACAAAGCGCCAAATCTTGAAAGACGTAGCTCGAATCTTTGACCCTCTCGGATTCCTCTCTCCATCGGTCGTTCAATTAAAAATTCTCTTTCAAGAATTTTGGCACCAGAAACTTGACTGGGATGATAAAGTGCCTGATTCAATTGCCAAACAGTGGAAAAAGTATCGTAACGAACTCCAGCTTCTTACTAAAATTGAAATACCGCGAATTCTCGGGCTTGGGCAACCTACTTTTGAACTGCACGGATTTTCTGATGCGTCATCATCTGCATATGCCGCGGTCATTTATTCCCGTTACCAACTCCCAATTGGAAAATTCGAGACAAATATCGTAGCCGCAAAGTCTCGGGTCGCGCCCTTAAAACAATTAAGTATTCCCCGACTAGAACTCTGTGCCGCTGTGCTACTCGCGCGTCTCTTTGTTGCTGTTCAGACCTCTCTCAATATCACCTTTAAAAATATTTTTGCCTGGTCTGATTCGAAAGTAGTCCTATGCTGGTTATCGTCTCCTGCGCGCCGCTGGAATGTGTTTATCGGTAATCGTACCGCGGAAGTCTTAAATACAATCCCTCGCAACCGTTGGTTCTCCTTAATCATTTACCTATGTGCGACGCTACTTACGACCAGGCATGGAGTAGGTTAGAAAAGAGGTATGATAGGCCCCGATTTGTTATAAATAGTTACATTAAATCTTTTATGGATTTACCACCTGCACATAATTCAAACATTGAGCTCCTTCGTAATCTATCAGACAGAGCTGATGAAATCGTCAGAGGATTAACCTCAATTAATTCTTTAAATAGGGATCCATGGCTTATTTATATTTTAACAAATAAACTAGACCCTAAAACGCGACAAGCATGGTGTTTCGGAAGAGCCACCGACAATCGATCAGTTTTTAGATTTCCTTGAGCGTCGTTGCGAAGCATTAGAAAGCTGCAAGTCTAATCTAATCTAATTCCCGAAAGTGGTACTCGTAGGTCAAGAAACCCAGTCATTAAAAGCATGCACGTTTCTTCTTCCAATTCTTGTCCAAAGTGTAATTCACCGCACGGACTTCCTCAATGTTCAGACTTTTTGAGTATGGATGTGCAGAGTCGGAGGGAATTTGTTAAGTCCAATAAACTCTGTTTTAATTGTTTAAGATGTGGACATACATCAGCCCGTTGCCAATCTAAGTTTAGATGTAGGATGTGCAACACTCGGCACCATAGTTTGGTTCATGCCAATGACTCGAACTTACGTCGTCATCAAGCATTCTTAACTGGAGCCAAGCCAAGGAATTTACACCAAAAAACCTGACCAATACATCAAGTTCCGCATCAACACCGGTTATTTCAGAACGCGTTATAAATAATCATTCAATCAACATCGCAAGTAACATTCACCATACTTTACTACCAACTGCTGTCGGAAAGGTACCCGATATAAACGGTAAATATCAGCTAGTCCGAATACTTATTGACTCAGGCTCCTAGATTTCTTTTATTTCTGAGTCTTGTGTTCAAAGGCTTGGTCTCAAAAGAAGAAATAGTAGGATACCCATTAGTGGTATTGGATCCAGCAACGCTGGCAGATCCAGAGGCCTTATTTCGTTGGTTATAACGTCACGCTGTGATAAGTTTAGTATCCCAGTCGACACATTTGTTTTATCAAAAGTGACCGCCAATTTACCGACCCACTCGTTTCCAAAAGAGGATTGGGATCATCTAACTCAATTGGATTTAGCTGATCCTTCGTTCAATCAACCAGCAAGTGTTGATATTCTTTTAGGAGCAGACAAAGCATGGAACGTTTTACAAGGCAATGTCATGCGCAGTAAGCTAGGTTATCCAATCGCTCATCAAACTATTTTCGGTTGGGTTTTGGCTGGACAGTTTCTATCCAACACAACAACAAATGTCGTCTCTAATCATGCTGTCGTAGATATAAATTCAATCTTACAATCGTTCTGGACAATCGAAGAGATTGCTCCCAAATTGGGTTTGTCCGAGGAAGACATACTAATTGAAAAACATTTTTGTGAAACCTATAGTCGCGACATCTCCGGTCGATACATAGTGAATCTTCCCTTTAAATCGAAACCAAATTTTGCGGGTACCCTGAGTGGCGCGGTTTCTCGGTTACAATCTATGGAAAGAAAATTCTCTCACAATCATGACCTCTTCGCGAACTATTCTCGTTTTCTCGATGAGTATTTAAGCTTGGGACACATGGCACTAGTTCCTTCATCAGACATAGGAAGATCGAACGTGTTTTATCTTCCCCATCATGCCGTTCTTAAGCCAGATAGCTCAACAACTAAGCTTCGGGTCGTGTTTGACGGGTCCTTTAAGGACAAAAACGGACATTCCTTAAACGACCTCCTAATAATCGATCCGCCTATACAGCGAAATCTTTTTTCGGTATGTATACGATTTCGCCGCTTTCGATTCGTGTTTACCGCGGATATTGTCAAAATGTTTCGCCAGATTTTAGTATCAGAGGACGATTCACATTTCCAACGGATAGTTTGGCGGAAATCACCTAATGAATCACTTCAACACTTTCGCTTACGGACTGTAACTTACGGCACATCTTGCGCTCCCTTTTTGTCGGTTAGGACTCTGGAACAACTCGCAAAAGATTACGAAAAAGAGTACCCGGTCGCGTCGGAAATCGTACTTAACGATTTTTACATAGACGATGTTGCTTCTGGAGCAGAAACGCTAGAAGAAGCTATAGTCAAGAAACAATCGTTAATTGATCTTCTCTCTAAGTGCGGTATGGAACTTGATAAATGGCAAAGTAATTTCAACGTTCTGATTTTTGGGGAAAATCCTTGTTCCCAAGATAATTTCTCTTTTGATACACATGCCAATACTTGGATAAAAGTGCTCGGTTTAAGTTGGAATCCCAAACAAGACATATTCAGTTTTCGTTTAAACTATACCGCGAGTTATAAGATTACAAAGCGCCAAATCTTGAAAGACGTAGCTCGAATCTTTGACCCTCTCGGATTCCTCTCTCCATCGGTCGTTCAATTAAAAATTCTCTTTCAAGAATTTTGGCACCAGAAACTTGACTGGGATGATAAAGTGCCTGATTCAATTGCCAAACAGTGGAAAAAGTATCGTAACGAACTCCAGCTTCTTACTAAAATTGAAATACCGCGAATTCTCGGGCTTGGGCAACCTACTTTTGAACTGCACGGATTTTCTGATGCGTCATCATCTGCATATGCCGCGGTCATTTATTCCCGTTACCAACTCCCAATTGGAAAATTCGAGACAAATATCGTAGCCGCAAAGTCTCGGGTCGCGCCCTTAAAACAATTAAGTATTCCCCGACTAGAACTCTGTGCCGCTGTGCTACTCGCGCGTCTCTTTGTTGCTGTTCAGACCTCTCTCAATATCACCTTTAAAAATATTTTTGCCTGGTCTGATTCGAAAGTAGTCCTATGCTGGTTATCGTCTCCTGCGCGCCGCTGGAATGTGTTTATCGGTAATCGTACCGCGGAAGTCTTAAATACAATCCCTCGCAACCGTTGGTTTCACGTCGCGTCCCATTCCAACCCTGCTGATTGCGCCTCTCGTGGCATTCCACCTTCTCAATTAATTATCCATCATCTTTGGTGGAAAGGACCGCTTTGGCTCCAGCAAGATACAACAAGCTGGCCAATTAAAAGAGATCCAGAAGAAGACCCATCTTGCCTTTTGGAGGAGAAAAAGACGAGAAATCCGCAATCACATCATGTCTCAATTACCGATAATCACCCATATGAAATCGTATCTCTACGGATTTCAAAATGGAATATTCTGATTCGAACAGTCGCCAGAATTCATCGTTTTATCGTCAGGAGTCAGAAAAGAGCTCCATCATCATCATCATCATTACTATCATCACATCTAACCCCAGAGGAGATTACCATCGCCAAGATCAACGTCATAAAATGGTTACAAAATAAATATTTCGGTGAATATGTCAAATTTTATAAAAAACATAATCGTTTTCCTCAAAACTGTTCAATTGCTAATCTTTCTCCTATTCTAGACAATGATAACATCCTGCGAGTAAAGGGGCGAATCGAAAACGCCAATGTGCAATTCAATGTCAAACACCCAATAATCGTACCCAAGGGTCATGCACTCACACTTTTCATCACTTTTTATTCGCTTTTTACACGCCGGAGTTTCAACTGTGTTTGCTCTTATCCGCCAAGAGTATTGGGTGATCGGGTGTCGTAACTTACTTCGTAAAGTCACTCATAATTGTGTCCCTTGTTTTCGTCAACGAAGGGCTGATGGGTAGCCTACCCCGTCAACGACTTCAGCCCTGTTGACCGTTCGTTCACTGCGGGTGTGATTACGCCGGTCCTGTTGATTTAAGACTGATATCGGGACGTAAATCAACTTTTCATAAAGGATATATCGCATTATTTGTGTGCCTAGTGTCAAAAGCCATACACTTAGAACTTGTAAATTCATTATCCACGGAAGCTTTTCTTGCTGCCTTTCGTCGCTTTGTTTCGCGTCGCGGGAAACCATCCCATATGTATTCAGATAACGCGACAAACTTTCGCGGATGTGCTCGGTTATTATCTGAAATGCATAATTTAGTGTTATCGCAAGAACACAATACTCTTGTGGCAGAATCGCTAGCTCGTGATGGTATTACATGGCATTTTATTCCCCCTTCGGCACCACATTTTGGCGGTTTGTGGGAAGCGGGAATAAAATCGGTTAAACAGCATCTACGACGAGTACTCGGAACGAACATTCTTAATTTCGAAGAATACTACACTCTGCTGAAACAAATCGAAGCGCTTCTCAATTCGCGACCATTATGCCAGATGTCTGATCTAGATCTTGACCCTCTAACACCCGCTCATTTCGTTCTAGGAGAATCCTATGCCGCCATACCGAAACCTTTGATCGACGTTCCAAGCAATCGACTCACCACTTGGCAAAATCTTCAGGCAAAAATACAAGGATAATGGAAGCGCTGGCAGACAGAATATTTGACGTCACTACAGCAACGTCCAAAGTGGAGGCAGATCGAGAACAACATGAAAACCAATGATCTTGTCGTTATAAGAGATTCCAATTTACCACCAGGAAAATGGGCCATGGGGCGAGTAACTGAGACCCACCCGGGTACAGATGGTCTTGTACGAGTCGTCACACTTCGCACAGCTAGTGGCACACTCACTCGCCCAGTACATAAGTTAGCTGTATTACCTACCATATGCTGAAACGCTGTTTCAGGGGCGGCGGAATGTTTACGAATATAGTTTCAATATCATTTTGTTGTTAAAAATTAATTATTCAATTTAATTTTACTTTGCATTGTAAATTGAAATGTACATGAGATTATGTTGTGACTCACTGTATATGTATCGATTAATATGCTCGCGATATCAAATTAATTATAAATTTTGTATTGATCGTTCGATACATGTACAGTTGAGTTGAATTATATATCACACAGCAGCACTCATCAGCCCACTCATGCAATCCTTACATGGCTCGCATAATGATCCCTTTTCGCTCTCTGTTAATTGAGAACAATTCTAAAATTTGCAAATGAGTGAGTTGCGTGAAAGTTGATGGCTGTTGCTGAGTGACACTCTCGTTCACTTGGATTTAGATCACCGAAGAGGTAACAAATAAATTGTAAATTTAATTCGTTTTTCATTCGTTTTCCATTCGTTTTTATTCGCATTTTCATTAGCTTTTCTTCTTCATTTGGTTCATTATTGAATAATTACAAAACACTATCCATGGAATACAAGGAATTTCATTTCTCCGGGACAATCAAATTCGAAAAAATTGGATAAAAATACTTCTTTATCAATTTTATGCTGGTTTTTAATAGTTTTTTTTACAGGTGGGGCAATTTCTTGATCTTGAGGAAGAATGTGTTCAGGGCTTATAAAAAGGAATGAGGCCCCTGTATCTATTATATTAGGAATTTTAAGGGTCTTCCGAAAGGTGATGAGGTATGTATATAGGGTAAAGAGTGTCCATGTTTGTTAATACTCGTATCTATGTATTTAATGCATTGATCGAGTTGTTTCTTCTAATGGAGGATGGGGTTTTTTTTGTGTAAAGTGCATCATATTGTCCGTTACTGGTTCTTATGTCTGCTCGTTTATATTACGTACTTCCTTAATAGTGAAGTGTGACGGTCTGAAGTTATTATTTTGAGGCTTTCCATTAAAATGTTCACGAGGAGTGAATGGTTGTTTGGGACGACTTAGTGGAGAAAGGGTATCCATAGGTTCTGGTAGAGCTACCTTTGGTATCGGTCGGGGTACGAAAGGCGTTTTGTATGTAGTATTTGGAAAGTTTAGGTTAGTGTTAGGCTGCAAAGGAAATCGAGATTGTACGGGATACATATTTTGTAGCTCTTGTGGATTGAATTTAGCTTGTTGTTGGTTAAGGGTAGGATTTTGGGGATATTTAAACTGAGACTGTGGATGTCTGTGTTCTATCTTAATTAAAATTTTAGGGAGGGGTTGCTTTGTTTCTATTCGGCCGCAATATGTGTTTTTTTTTTGATACAAAATGAAAAGGCCTCTGCCAGGGTTGTTGGTTTCATTGCTCGGACAGTAGGTCCCAAGGGTTCTCTTAAACCAATCATGAATACGTTTAGACACATTTCCTCGTACAATTCTCGTTTTGCATTTATGGCATTAGAATCTGTGGAGTGGATCTGCACATGATTGCTCATGGCGGATAGCACTTCTGTTATTTCGCTGTAAAACTGTTCTATTGTTGTTTGATTTTGCCTCAATCCATGCAAATCTCTTATTAGGGATGTTTTATTACACTTATCGGCGTAGTGCAGTATTAGGTTCGGAATTTGGCAAATCCTTTATAGGATCCGGAATACGAAGACAGATAAGCAACTCTGCCCTATTTATTTAACTATTATTTGTGGTCATATTGGAGAGATTAATGACACTGTCTTCTGAATTTGAAAAATTTAAGGTAAGATGATCACTTAAGCTAGTACTAAAATTATCTTTACTATCTTCCATCTCGTTATTAAAACTATTAAGGCTATAGGGAATACGTCTTGTGTTCTTTTTATTGCTAATATCTGGCATTGAACACACAGTATTTCAATAATAAAAGGCGGTTACTATATAAGGGATGGGGTATTATGAGAACTCAACTTACAGTACTATTCATTGGTCCTTTCAACTTTCAAAGTTGAGATGTCTCGAATTGATTGTTGATTGCGATAATCCTTCGATTATCCAATATTCCGTTGAATAACTTCACTTTTCACACAATTCACAACGAGTTCCTTTACATGCAGGAGTACGTCACTACTATCGATTAACTGTCGATATTGAAACTTGTTACTGATAAACCATCGAAAAAAGATTCACGACGTACTGGATGTACTTTTATCCTACGGACTGCGACACAAAATGAACTTTTGTGTCTGAATTATATATGTAGGTATTTATACATATTTTATGCTGACTGTTCTTACAAAAACGTGTGAAAGAAAATGAATTTTGATACTAGATACATTGTTGTGAGACAAAATGCAATGTGAGCCAAACAAAAATTAAATAAACAAAATAAACAGTTTAAACGTCTGAAACAGTATTGCAAAAATTAAATAAACAAAATAAGTATTATGCGAACAGTTTATTGATACGTGACTCTTGGTTGGGTTGTACGAGTATGTAACTCCTGCCCCCTTAGTGAAGCGACTGTCACAGGAAGTGTGTTCTAGTAGAAGCGTCTAGCGTAGTATCGTTTATACATGAATCTGAAGAATCTTTATTGCTGATGGTAGTTGTGTCGGTGCTAACATTTTCCTTATTGTGCGATATACGTTTTGCATGGATGACATTAGTGTCAACGTAATTAGGATAAAAAACAATTAACCATGATAAGTTGAAAACTCACGCCAGGGATTTGCTACTATATACAAGGAAACATTTAATGTCTTAAGGCCATGCAATGCGTTGTCAGACAAAGACGTTTGAAGGAGTGAGACAAAGCAGTGTGTTGAGCCCCCTCCTATTTATCTGCACAATGGACGATGTCATCTAATATTGCCAAGAAAGGATGGAAAGTTACAGAGTCGGTTATAGACAGCTTCTACCAATCAATCGCGAAGCATGTGCGTTTTCTAATAGTGAAAAATATACGCAAAAGTGTATAAAGGTTTGGAAAGATACATTAGCAACGGAAGACGGAATCGGAAGACGTATTGATTTCGAGGATAAAAGCGGCAAGTAGACTGTACACAGATTTAAGGTAAAAGTTTTTAGACCAAACGAGATCACACAAGGAACAAAAATATGAATGTTTAAATCGATGTACTTACCTGTACTGCTACACGGGGGAGAAAACTGAAAATACAAGCTAAGGAGATTAAATACCTCAGGAGAGTTATAGGAGCCAGAAGACTAGAAAAGGAACGAAGATATTAGAAAGCAACTAAATGTCAATTCGGCTAAACTAATACTTGAGGAAAAGAAACTAAAATGGTTTGGACATTTAATGCGCATGGAAGAAAATAGACAAGTAAAGAAAATTTGGGAAACAAGACCAGAAGGAAAAAACAAAAGAGGAAGACCAAAAACCACATGGAATACTACAGTCGAAAAAATTCTGAAAGAAGCTGGGGAAAGATGGGACAACAGGATTCAGTGGAGAAATTTCATGAGAAAATAGAAAGGAGGGAGCTACTGATGCCACCTCAACACGTTAGGTAAAAGAGTACACGATTATTTATGTAATTTCCTGAGATTGAAGATTGTCCTTATGTGTCTTTGTTCTTGTCCCCAAGATTGACTGGCCTTACGAGACAAAGTCATAGATTGGCATTTGGAGACATTAAGCTCAAAGCAATATTTTATACACCAAGTGGTAAACCTATCGGGGTTTTCTTGAAGGAGAATAGAGTCTTGGGGTGAAGAAATACTTTTGGTAAACTTAGTGTCAGTGGATACGGAGCAGTGTTTGATAATCCTCTCAAGATTATTTATAGTTACAATAAAATGAAAAAAAGGGAACATAGACCAGAAGTGACTAAAAACGGAGTTGAGAAGGCTGACCTAAAGCTAACGCTATAGTAGCGGTTCTTCAGATAAAATGATATCCATTTTAACAACATGGGGTCAAAACTGAGGGAAGACAATTTGAAAAGGATCAGTTGATGTGATATTTTATCGAATGCCTTAGCGAAATCTGTAGCAATAACATCGATTTCGTTGCCATTTTCTAGGGCTGAAAGCGAAAAGGATATGAATTCAGCTAAGTTTGTAGTAGTTGATCCACCTTTTAGAAATCCATGTTGACTGGGTGATATAAGTGACTTGCACTGAAAGCTTAGAACTTCATATAACAAACTTTCGAACATTTTAGGTAGGTTCCAAGATGGTTAGAGTAGTCATAATAAGAAATGGTGCTAAGAAAAGCTACCCAAAATTTGTTTCTTTTATTACGTAAAGAGCGAAGTCTTTTGTTGCACCATGGAGGGGAAATAGATGATGTTTTATGCCGTGAAAAGGGGACGTAGAGAGAAATGGAATTAAATATGTCACTGTAGAAAATGGGGACAGCATCTGATAAGGATAGGTTGGTAAAATCAAAAGAACATTTGCTAATATAGGTATTGATGAAAATTAGCTTTACAGAAGCTCCCCCTCCAAGAAACTACTTCATCTGCGATTAGCCTATTCCTTCCACTACCCAAGTACGGGATCTAGGTATAATTTGTGATAGAGAATTGAATTTCGACTCACATATTGACAGCATTATAAATAAAGCTAACTCTTCACTCGGCTTTATCAAACGCTGGTCAAAAGAATTTTCCAACCCTTACGTTACAAAGTCCCTGTACATTACTTTTGTAAGGCCTCTTCTCGAATATTGCAGCCAAGTTTGGTCACCCTATAAACTAACCCACATTCAAAGAATAGAAGCAGTCCAACGCAGGTTTATCAGTTTTGCACTTCGTGGTCTACCTTGGGCTGATCCATATGGATTACCCCCCTATGAAAATAGGCTAAAACTAATTAGCATGCATACCCTAAAAAAACGTCGGGAAGTCGCTGATGTACTTTTTATCCACCAGTTACTGACTGGAAATATCGACTGCTCGACAATAACGCAAAATATTGCATTCACTCTCAATCGCCCTAATCTAAGATCTGTCCCACTCTTCCTGATCCGAACTCACCGCACCAACTACGGTCATTTTGAACTAATATCTAGAATGATGCGTATAACGAACCACTGCTCCTAAGTCTTTGGCCAAAAGCAGCAAACATGAAATAGAAAAAGTACTGTTCGTCAATATGACGTTATCTTAACATCTTCCCCGTCCACCATTTCTCATCAACCCATTAGGTTAAGAATACATTTGTTAGTTTTTAATCCCAGCTTTAAGTTTTTGCTTATTAATAAGCTTAATAAACTTGTCCAGGGTAGACCCGGACGAGTAATAATATAAGACATACTCGTATCTAAGCGAGTACTTACAGCTCGGCCAGATGAAGGAAGTTGCTGTCAACGCTGACAAATGGCTGGGAATAAATTATCACTTCTTTCTTCCGCATCACGCTGTTTTGAGGGAGACAAGATCTACAACCAAGTTACAAGTTGTCTCTGATGCCGCCACAAAAACTACAGATGATACATCTCTCAACGGTCATCTGCTGGTAGGACCTAAAATCCAAAATAATATTATTGATATTATCATCCGATGGAGAAAATATAAGGTTATGTTCTCAGCCAACATCGAAGATGTACAGGCAATTCCGTGTGAATTATCGCGACTCCTTTTATCAACTGATCTTTTGGCGCGACAACACTCGGGAGGCAATTAAGGTATTTTGATTAGAGACTGTCACATTTGGTAAATCTTGCGCACCCTATCTTGCCATCCGTACAATCAAACAGCTAGCTTCCGATGAGAGACACAAATATCTTATCTTAAGGAGAGACGAATCTAGTAGTCCTCTCGCATCAGCCGATATTAATCTCAGAATGTGGACAAGCAAGCGCGACCAATTGCTACACCGAATTCCAGAAGGGGATCGGAAAATAGATTTTCCTTTACCTCAAAGAGCTTCAGATCATCTTCATGTGGGGCCGAGGTCTTAACAGGAACCGTTCAATTCCTGCAGATTTGGTAACGGCTTACACAAATGAAAATCTTGAGAAACTTGTCATGGGTAGGATTCGAACCTTAACCCTCCGAGTGAGAAGCGATTGCTGGTACCACTACACCACGGCCACCCCTTGCACAAATTCACACACATACACAATAGTCATTATTTCTCCCACGCAACACATATATCCGTTCAATCAAAAATACTAAAATTACACTTTTTATCCATCCACACAATATATTTCACCAGCACCTCATTGATTCACACATAAGTGACCCTCCACGATAAATCGCCGAAGCTATATGGGGAGCTCTGATTGACATCCCTCCGATTTGGCTGAAAAGTGGTAGAAATACACATTGGAGTGGTACGAATCATAAGGCAAAAAAAGTTTTGCAGAATTCGGTGTGGTTTGCTTGTAACGGAACTTCAAAAATTGGCAAAAAATCAAAATTCATGCTTTCTTTATATAGTATTTAAAAAAATCATAACTTTGGCTCTGCTCATCAGAATTTGGTAAAATATACCTTGATGAATTCAGGAAAAGTTGAACTTTCAAAGACTTGCAATAATTTTTATTTTCAAAGACGAAGCATATTCCATAATATCCTATTTACATATATCCTTGAATAACTCAAAAAAAAATTATTGTTTTTATATATTGTAGAGAGATTCATCCTCTATTTCCATTTCAAATTTCAAGTTGGGATCTCAATGGGTTCGGCCAAATTAATGTTTTATAAGCGGCTAAATCAAAAAAATAAGCATTTATTACGTTACTCCTCTTATCACCCTCACATATAACCCGAGTGCACATAAATAAGTACATATGTATCTGTTTTTTTTTTTTAGAAAACAAACTGTGCTTCTTTTATTTCTTCAATGACTAATAATTGCACATTTCCCGTATTTGAGGATTTTAAAAGTTACGCTCAATTTATTTGCACTCACTTGATGTCAATCTGCCGTGAACTCGGCATTTATTTTAGATTGTATTGTATGATTGTATGAAAACGTGCTGCAATCTTCTGGATTTACCACCTCAACAACCGAGTACTCATGATTTGTGGCCTGTACGACCATGGATGGTCACGATGCAACCAAAATTGAACAGAAAGTTGGTAATTTGCTCTTCGTGTAGGACAAAATTGATCCAGATCCGAAATGCTGATACAACGCCATGCTAGACGTTGAAGATAAAATTGAAGTTGATGAAATGTATTTCGATAAAAACATTGCATTCAATTTAATTAACGAATGTATACAGTATATTGCAGAAGATACATTCGACAAGAGAAGACTTAGTGACTTAAGATATGTGCAGTCAAAATTGAAAAAGTCTATGTTGAAAATTGCAGCGAAAGTTTTCTCTGTTACTATTGAAAATGATGAAGATAATTCCCGAGAGGAAGAATATTTCGTAGGGAAAATAAAAGAAAATTTCCATAAAACTACAAGCGAAGACACCAAATTTGTTTTATTGTCTTTACTTTCAAGAGAATGGAGCGTTGACAAAATTATAGAAGAGTTTCCAGGATCGACAAGCTATATCATCAAGAAATTTCGAAAACTTCAAGAAGATCAAAGCGTTCTATCAACTTATGGGAAAAGCTTAGATGCTCATATCAAGCAATTGGTAGAAAGTTTTTACTGTGAAGACGACATCAGTCGTTTAATACCAGGAAATAAAGACTACGTATCTATAAAGGCAACAAAAAATTTATTTTCTCAGGTTCAAAAATAAGACGTTTTGCTTTTTTGTTAGATTGAAAATCAGAAAAAAATATATTCAAAAACGCCTGGTTCTGGCTAACCTTAGGGAGATATATTATATGTTCAAAGAAATTCATAATATTGTTAAGATTGGACTTTCCAAATTCGCGTTGTTAAGACCAAAGAACTGCATTTTGGCTGGGCATCAGGAACTCATTCCGTGTGTATTTGCACCATCCATCAAAATATCAAACTCATGTTCGAGGGTAGCAATATATCAAGTCTGATAGAAAACGAAGATCAGCATCTCAATGACAGCAGAGCCTGCTTAGCTTTGGTAATTTGTAACCTTCCCGATATAAATTGTTACTTCGGCAAGTGCCTGAATTTCCCAAACTATTATAAATTAAAGAGAATCTTTGACATTGCTTTTAGTAATCACTGCATAGGAGACGTAACATACTCGTACTATGAGTGGACCCACACAGACCGATCAAAGTTGGAAGTGAGAATTGAAAACTCAGAGGATTTCATTCAAAGCTTTTTGAAACGGCTTGGTGTTTTCATTCGTCATGTTTTTCTAACTGAACAACAAAACAGGTACATAAAGGAAGTCAAAACTCTCTTAAAGAAAACGGACATACTTGTTTTATTGAACTTTTCCGAAAATTATGGTTTTGTTGCGCAAGATGCCGTGCAGTGATACCACTGGACTAACGAACAGGCGATGATTCACCCTTTCGCAATATATTACCGGAACCAGATGGATAATATTAAAAATGAAAGTTTTGTTGTAATCAGTGACTGCTTAATGCATGACACTATCGCAGTACACTTACTTCAGCGCCGTTTCATAGAGTTCCTGCACAAGAAACATTTTGAGAAAATTATTTATTTTTACGATGGATCTGCTGCGCAGTACAAAAACAAAAAGAATTTTTTTAATTTAACATTGCATGAACAGGATTTTGGAGTGAATGCTGAATGGAACTTCTTTGCGACCTCTCATAGTAAGAGCGCATGCGATGGACTTGGCTGCCAGAGCTAGCCTACAAAGACCGTATAGGGAACACATAACAACTCCCTTGTAGTTATATAACTGGGCAACTGAAAATATAAAGAATATGGATTTCTCCTACGTGACCACACAGGAGTGGGTACTCATCGGGATTTTCTAATTTAAGAATTGTACCAGAAACAAGAAAACTTCATCATATTTTATCTGTTTCACAAGGAGTAATTAAAGGAAAATATTTTTCTTTTTCTTCGAAAGAATATGTATATACTATTAAAAGATTATAAGTAATGTTTTGTTTAGTTTTTAAGGCCTTGGGATACAAATAAAAATATTTACTACAGAATATTTAGCGCCTATAAAACATTATTTTGGCCGAACCCATAGAGATCCCAACTTGAAATTTAAAATGGAAAAAAAAAAAAAAACAAAAAACAAAATACCATTTAACTAACTACATATCAAATTAATAATCAATCTCCACTCACTTTAAAATCAAGACAAAACGCGTACAAAACAATTCCAGTCCAGCGTGCACCGGTAAAGTGCGTAAACTTTCTCCACACAGACACCAGAGCATATCCCTTTTCATAAAAATTAAATACACAACACAACTAAATATATTTTAATACAATAGATCTCAGTATTATAATAAAATAAAACTCACACGGAATTATTTCGTACTAAAAAATTCGAGTTGAACCATGCACTTTACTATACTACACTGTTCAAACTCCATTGTGCCTGTTCACACAGTTGACAAAATCGTCGTCGATTGCACAGTTGTTGGCCGCTAGAAGAATCGTGCCCCTTTTCAAGTGTGTGAACCCAGTCGAATAATAACACTCTCTCACTTTAATTTATTGCTGGACTTATAAATTAATTGATTGACGCTTGTGTTATTAAGGAAAAAAAACAAAAAAAAAAAACAAAATTGTGTCCCAAGAGTTACGCGATCCCATTTTCCGCGAGCGAAAATGTCGCCTGTGGGTTGACGGACACAGATAAAACAGAAAAATAAACTCGTTCACAGTGGCGCTGCATTCAACGGAGGCCCTAATGGCGGCGGGCTTTTTAAAATCGGGAGACTTGGGATCTCCGCATAGTTATGGTGGGCCGCATCCACATCATACGGTCCCACATGGACCATTGCCACCGGGTATGCCGATGCCATCACTTGGACCATTTGGGTTACCTCACGGTTTAGAAGCTGTTGGGTTCTCCCAAGGTATGTGTTATGGTATGCGGGTGTTAACACCCGCAAACAGAGACGTGAGCGAACAACATTTACACGAGCACAATTAGATGTGCTGGAGGCACTATTTGGCAAAACACGATATCCCGACATTTTTATGAGAGAAGAAGTCGCTCTAAAAATTAATCTGCCCGAATCCAGAGTACAGGTTTGGTTTAAGAATCGTCGAGCAAAGTGTCGACAACAATTACAACAGCAACAGCAATCGAACTCTTTGAATAGTTCAAAAGGCAACAGTGGTGGTGTCGGATCCGGAAATTCTGGTTCGAATCGCAATTCATCGAGTAGCAATAATAATAGCGGAAATGCTAATAATCAAAATAATTCTGGTGGCAGTGACAATAATAATTCGGGAACGAATTCTTCAAATCCATCAGCAAAGTCCAATAATAATAACAACAATAATAATAATGGCAACAATAATAACAAATCGTCGAATAATTCAACGCCTTCAGCTGCATCTGGTGGCCAGTCTATGAAACCACATCACAGTTCCTTTTTAAACTCGCATTCCCTCTCATCTCACCATTCCACAGGCGGCATGGGTGGCAATGATGTTAACTCAGCTGGCAACTCACTGAACCTCGGCACTGGAGGACATAATTCATCGCCAATTCTTCCCACACCTGCCACTTCAGTTAGTCCCGTAAGCATAGTCTGTAAGAAAGAGCATATGGGTGGCGGTGGTGGTGGATACCCATCATCAGGTGGCTCCAACGGCGAATCCCTTCCTTCTGCCTACGATTCAATGAAAGACAATTCCGGTGGCGATATCGGTCCTGGAAGTCATCATGCTAGCCTATACGCTAGTGCCAGCACAAATCCAAGGCTGGTTCAACCGGGTGGCAATATCACCCCCATGGATTCCAGTTCCAGCATAACAACCCCGTCCCCGCCCATCACACCAATGTCACCACAGAGTGCCGCTGCAGCCCAATCGGCTCACCATTCAGCTGCCGCTCACTCTGCCTACATGTCAAATCACGACTCATACAATTTCTGGCACTATCAGTACAACCAATATCCGAACAACTACCAGACGCCCAGCTACTACTCTCAAATGGAATACTTTAGCAATCAAAATCAAGTCAACTACAACATGGGCCACTCTGGCTACAGTGCATCAAATTTCGGACTCTCACCTAGCTCCTCATTCACCGGCTCAATGTCTGCGCAAGCCTTCTCACAGAACGGCCTCGACTACATGTCACCACAGGACAAATACGTGAACATGGTGTGGGAAATCCTACAAACGGCGGCGGGCAATGTGGCTTTAGAACGAATCACCGACAGCCAAACCCTCGACGACAACACATATCCAAAAACCCCAAGATAAACTGTGTAAGTAGTCAATCGCTCACGCTATACACGCAGCCTGCATCAACGAAATTCATAAGTGATAAGCTAAAAATTATTATTCCATCAACAAAAATTCCTCTTTTTCATTCTGATCTTTTTTGTTCATTTTATTTGTTGGCCGTCATATGTTTTTTTGTATGAAAAAAACAACAAAAAATAAAAAAATTGCAAATATGTATGTACGAGTATCTTATAACCAAACGGCCAGAGAATTGTTTCATTCATCTAACTCATGAACAAACAGAAACAAACAGAGAAATAAAATCCAGAAAATATCCCCTTTTTTGTTTATGTTTAACTTTTAAGTAACAACAACTAAATTGAGTAAAAAAAAAAAACAAATTTCCCATATCATCATATCTTTTTTGTATAGGTAAAAACAAAAACAAAATAATTAAATTTAAATCTATATATAGTATATACAAATATACTCGTAATAATTCAAATCGAACACAACACAAAACAAAAAATAAATTTAAAAACAAAAACAAAAACATCAAAAATCACCTAAACAAATATATATATTTAAAATATAGTAGATAATTGCGTAGCGTAAGTAAAATATTATTAAAATTAAAACTAAAGTAAATAAGTAGTAAAAAGTAAGAAAACAAAAATATAAGAAAACGGAAATGAAAACCATCAAAATCGTATAACAAAACAACAAATTATATTAACAATTGTTTGTAAAACACTTTGATTTGAATAATTACAAAAAAAAAAACAAATTATAATACATTTTCTTTTGATTAGTTTAGATTAAAAAAAAAAAAAACAACAAAAATTAATTGTATAAAGGCAAAATAAACACACTGGCGTGGGCAGGAAGATTGTCCGTGAAGTGGGAAGAAGAAGGGTTACTTCCACCGAAAATCCATTTCAAAAGTGGATTTTCGGGTGAGCACGTCTGTTTTTCCACACGCCTGTTTACCATTTCTGACATATTTTTTCATTTTAGTTTTGATCGTTGGTGATCAGGGATGTGTGAAGAATAGGAAAAAAGGTAAGTTTCAGGCCAACTGCTCAAATTTAAAAATGCTCTGATTCAAGTGTTCCACTTGTCAAAAAGTCTTTCAACCCCATAAAAATGTGAACACGACCTTCATTTTGAGGACTTTCATCCCGTCGCCAATTTAAACAGGCACATTGTAACTTATATTTACACAATTGATTCACTTTGATCTTCATCAAAATGGTAAACAAAAGACAAGAAAGTAAACAGCGATGGAAACGACACTATAATAACTTTCTGAGCGACAGAGAAAAGAGGGTAATCAAGTTATCCAACATTCATCTTCGGCATCGTTAACGAATACTTGTATAGGGTTTCTCTTCTTACTTATATGTGTTCATATTGTAACGAAATCCACCCAGACCTAAGATAGCCGAACGAAAACAACATAAATTTAATCAGAGATTAAACTGAAACTACGAAAATTCTGGTTAACGAGAGGTAAACTTTTCTTTATTGTTTTTTTAGTTCGTTCGTTCAATTTTAATTTGTCTAGAATGTCCGTGTTGCTTGGACTTCTAACTCGTAACTTTCTTTTCTTCCCAGCCTTCTGTCCGTTTTATATGCCTCGATTCTTTTCTTATTGTCCCATTGTTTTTCTTCTGTTTGAAGGTCTCCAGTTTTCGTGCATCCGTTGTAACATCTTTAAATCCACCGCTCGTTTGCAGACCACTCATGGTTGGGGAAATTATACCTCACAGGAAACGGCAACTATTTTCTTCGTTGACTTTGTTCATTTTTCTTCTTCCTTTTTATGTGGTGGTCTCTCTTCT
Source organism: Volucella bombylans (assembly GCA_949129095.1). Lineage (NCBI taxonomy): Eukaryota > Metazoa > Arthropoda > Insecta > Diptera > Syrphidae > Volucella > Volucella bombylans. The sequence continues at coordinate 263,221,857 of OX422140.1, read as the reverse complement.
TCTTCTTATCTCTATGGCTGACAACTTGATCTTTTGTCATCTCGAATGCGAAACCGTGTTCGACAAATAGAACACCTCATCAAGGTGTCAAAATCTGGTGCGTAGACAAAACGTGAAGTTTGGTAGGAGTTGTTTTCTTTTAATTTTTGTTGCTTCCTTTTTTTATGTTTTTCAGATTTTAAATCTGATTTCGAAACAATATATTTGTTACACTTGTGATGTCTAGTTGAATTGCAATTAATAATCCATTTTCTCTTTGCATGTGCATTCGTATCGAAAGGTAATAGATTCCAAGCCACAGGGTGTTCCAGTACCGAAAAAGATGACACTTGAATTTTTGCGAACAATTGTTAACTTCCATGCAATAAATATCGAAAACATTGAAATGGCAATTAGCCTATAAAAAGAAAACTTTAAGAGCAATCAAATACAAAACAATTTATAACGTATTGGAGGTCGGTAGTTTTATTCACTCTTTTTACTATAAATGAGAAACAGTTGTTGTCCTAATTTAAGTTATGCTAAATAATAAATACTCGTAAATTTGTATAAATACGATTAAGTTTGAAGCAATAAAAAACTGATTCTTCATCACTAAGAAGAAGAAGTCGTATTTAGTTATCTCCCCACCCGAGGTAAGGTGACTAAATATCATACAAATGTATATTGATATATTGGTTCAAGCACCGAATATATCGACTACATGATCAAGGTACCTTGATCATACCGCAGGAGAAAAAGGGTTCTGACGTTAATATTTGGTGACCCCGACTTGATCCTCATATTTTCTCCTTGAGTAAGAGGCAAACTCTTGAGCGATCATTACTATACAGAAGCGTAAATTACTATACTGGTAAAATCTGTCGCATTTTGACTTCGAACAATCGTGTACCAACGAAGCAGTACCAACTAAACAGTTGTCTCCGAGTCGGAATGTCGTGGATTGGAACAACAAAAACATGGATATCGACCAGCTGATGGAAACACAAAATCTCAACATCGATGAAGAGCATCGAATCATTGACAACTACAAAAGGTATTCTGCGGCCAGAAAAACCAAGGAAGGTTACTACGTAGGAAGACTGCGTTAACTAGAGGCAGCCTGGGACATAATTGAAGAAACAGATACCAAGATCAGGGAAAATCTGACCCGTGATCAACGGTATTCCACTGAAGGCTTGTACGATACGGTCTACGAGAAATTCAGGACCCATTACAAGGAAAAAAGTGAAGTGCATCCGAAACTAAATCCTGAAACAACGGGGTCGAAAATGTCTGCAGCTACAATAGAGGACAAACAAGCAGCAAGTCCCAACAAAGCTATAGTTGTTTCAGTGCCTAATATTTTACATGATAGAATCGAGGCAACCAAGGCAGAGACACAGCTTTCAAAATATTACGCGCAGTACAAGCTGAAGGCTTTAAGCATGGTGAGTCCCAACTTCAACAAGCGCATATCGATGTATATGAACTAAGCGATAATCCAGCCGCCAATGGATACTTAGATTTGGCCAGTCAAATCGAGCAACGTACTATCGAGATAATGACCAGGGTATAAGATCATCATAACGGTTCCTCCAGCTCAGACGAAAGACTAATGGTAGCAACGAATAGTATGGTATTGCTACCTAAGTTGACTCTGCCAAAGTTTGATGATAATTACATGATATGGCAACAATTCCACGACCTCTGCGTACAAATGGTGCATCAGCAACCACTGCCGGAAGTCATTTTCTGGCGTCAGACGTAAATTATTTGACAGCTTAGAGTATGCTCAAGGAACGATATGGAAACCCAAGACTACTGGTGCCAGCATTAATCAATAAATTAGCGGCACAATCAACGCTTACTATGGACAAACAGTCTGCGATCAGCGTAAGAAACTTACATGACACCACGCAGGAGTGTTTGATGGGGCTAGAGAATACTGCCGTTGACCAATAATTGGGATCCAATATTGCTTCATTTATTGATATAGAAGTTGGACAAGGATACCCACACAATGTATGAGCAATTCCTATCCAGACCAAGAAACTTTCAGACAATCAAAGACAATCAAAGACATTCTGAAATTCCTCGAATATCGATTCCAATCGTTAGAATCTTTGGAGAATAAAGGACGAAACATTGTTGATCCCAGCCGATCAAATATAGCAAGATGTTCAGCAGTTGCCAATTTAGTTATATATGCATGTAAAGGTTTTCTGTAAAATGCTTTCGGTAAGGATGCACCAGGACTCGAAAAGGCATAACACATTAGTCCTTTCAGACGCGTCAGCAGCAAAGGGTACACACAAACAGGGCCGTCAAGTACCTGGAACGTCATCTGCGTTCAAAACGAAGGTTCTTCCAGTATTTCTATAAGCCTTAAATCAACAGCAAGGCTACGTCTTTTTGGGGACGGTAAGGGTAAAACTACTAGAAAATAACGGAAATTCCATTGAGGTCAGATGGCTTCTAAGATTCTGGCTCGCAGGTCAATATCATTACGGAACACGTGGTAAAAAGGCTAGAGATTCCGACCAAATATGATTCGTTGAACATCCAGGGAATCGGTAATGCAGTCCAAAAGTCACAGAAGAGAAAAAACGTACAAATGAATTCAACAATAAACGAATTCACATCAAGAGTAGAGACATTGATCCTTAAGAAAATATAGTCACCATAACCCACCAAGTCGAATGATATCTTCAACTGGACTATGCCGACAAATATGAAATTGGTGATCCAACATTTAATACCAAATAGATCTACTTAAATGAGCAGAGTTATATTACGATTTTCTTTCAGTAGGTCAAATCAAAATAGTCGAGAGCCAGCCTGTTCTTCAAAAAAAAATTTCCTGGGGGATAGTCACAGGACGGATGAAACAATTATCCACATCGTCACTCTTATGCTGCACCTGCACAGACGATGAAGGCCTCAATAACGCTCTTGAGAGGTTTTGGATACCCGAAGAACGTGAGGGTCAAAAAAGACAAGTTAAGACGGCCGAGAAAAAATGTGAGGAGCACTTCAACGCGGGAATACGTCATAACAGGAGCGGAAGATTTGTACTGAGACTTCCATTCACCGAGAATCCTGCTCAGCTAGGCGACTCAATAACCATTCCATTGCGAAGACATTACTCTCTAGAAAGAAGGTTGGCCAAAAATCACGAACTCCAATAACAATACCAGAATTTCATGGATGAGTACATACAATTGTTACATTAATAATGTGATCACACCTTTAATTGTTTTCACATCTTTTCTAAGAGAGTATTTGTCTCTCTTCCACATTTTGTTTTTTTTTTTGATCTGTCATTTTTTGACAAATAGACACACTTCCTTTTTTTTTTTTTGAATTGTCAGTTAGGCAGAAGCCATACATTTTCCTTTTAATAAAATCCCTTTTTATTTTCAAGATCTAAAACTGATTTTTGTTGTCTTCGACTTATTCAAATAACAGTTCAGAAGTGGGATATTTGCCCAAAATCTTTCTTTTAAATAACCTGTCTATATTAATACCAAGATGAACAACGAGGAATCGAGAATGGATAACACGATGCTGCCACTAGCTGAGTCAACGATGTTCAATGGAAACGTGGCAACGAACGATAGAAATCACGGCGAAACGAACCCTGCCGCTGGTTTTACGCAAAGTGGTCAAAGCCGTAACATGAACGTGAACAATCTTTTGAACACAACACCAGAAAGATCTTGTACGCTAGATCAACGGGAGATCGAACTTCTACGCCGAGAAAGAGAAGTACTTAAACAAGAACTTGAATTAACTAAACGAGAACTTTCTGTTTTGCAGCGACAACCAATGAGTAATTCTTCCACCGGTCCAAACTTGAACAGTTCACAAACTTACAGTCATGCCGAGCTTAACTCTCTCGCCCCATTTTTCGACCCAAGTCACAAATCAATCTTATCAATCAAAAAGTGGACACAAACAATCGAAAACCTACGGAATATCTACAACGTAACGGATCAGATGATTCTTTTAATCGCCTCATCAAAGCTACAAGGAGCAGCAAAGGGATGGTTCTCTAGTCAACAGTTTCATATCTCCAGTTGGTCACAGCTTAAAGAAGGTCTTCTAAAAGCATTCCCATGCTATACCGACGAATCTGATGTTCATATGCGTCTTCTGAAACGGAGAAAACAGGTAAATGAAAGCTTTGAAGAATACTTTTACGAGATGTTATCAATAGCCAGCTGCTATCAACGGGGTTGACAATAATGATCTGTCTCTTCATCATTTTACTAAACCAGAAGAATTGCTTGATCATTTCAAATGGTACGAAGAAATGCAAGAATTCACAACAGTTCGCCAACAACCGAGACAACGAGAAAATTCAGCCATCGAAGCAACAAATGCAGCTAAACAATAGCTACCGAAAGACAAAAGAAAGTGTTTCAACTGCAATGAATTCGGTCACTTCTCACGCGAATGTCCAAAGCCCCAACGCAAGCCAAGGTGCGGATTATGCCAAAAATCGGGTCATTCAACACAACAATGCAATCAAAACAACGATCGCCGACAGGTTTCAATCATTAGTTCGAATATATTTCATAAGCCAGCTGTCATCAATGGCACGATTAATACAACTGCATTTATAGATACGGGAAGCGATGCTTGTCTTATCAAATCTTCTCTGGCCAATGAGATAAATACGAAATTAGATCCACATAGTATTACGCTTCATGGATTCGGAAATGGACTTTATAGAACTCTCGGACGAATGCGAGTCAGTTTGAAGGTCGATGAAGTAACGGCTTCTGTTTTCCTATGTGTGGTCGATGACGACGTATTAAATCAACCTCTTTTAGTCGGACGAGATTTTATAGATCAGGATCACGTAACAATTACAAAAACTGGCGGTAAACTGAGACTTTTTGGACCAGAAAATGACTATGTCAAGGAATTCAAAAAAATAAATAAAGACACACTGGAACCCATAAACGAAACACCTGCGTCAGCAAACGGTAACAACAACGAGAGTGCTATTGCTATCTTGGAGGTAAAGAAAAAACCCGGTCTCTCAACACAAAATAATTCAAATGGTCTACCAAAACAACCCATTTCGTCTTATGATATCGAATGTGGCACTCTTCCAACAATCGAACTGGAGAAACTGCTTTATTTATTAAATAAATATCGACATTGTTTGGCAAATAATATATCAGAACTTGGTTGTGCGTCGACACTGGAGATGCACATTGCATTGAAATCAAATGATCCAATAGTGTGTCGCCCGTATAGACTTGCATATTGCCAACGGTCAACTATGCAGGGAATAGTTCAAGAATTGTTGGACAATAATATTATACGGCCGTCAAATTCTTCGTTTGTCTCTCCAGCCCTTTTGGTTAAGAAAAAGGATGGTGAAGATAGAATGGTAATAGATTACCGTGTTTTAAATGATAAAACAATAAAAGATCGACACCCATTACCGATTATCGAGGATTTACTGCAACAATTAAAGGGTGGTGAATTTTTCATCGGCCTTGATTTAGCATCTGGTTACTACCAGATTCCAGTTGCAGAGGATTCAAAAAAATATACGGCATTTGTTACTCCCGATGGAGAGTATGAATTCAATAGAATGCCCTTTGGACTTTCAAATGCGCCTTCGTGCTTTCAACGAATGATGAACAATTTAAAACGAAAAATGAAATCTAATCGATTGATTGTATACATGGATGACATTCTTATCTCATGTAAGAACTTTAATGAAGGTTTACAAATTCTTGAGACATTTTTATCGGTATTAGACGATGAAGGGCTAACACTGAAATTGAAGAAGTCATTTTTTTTTTAAGAAAAAAATAGATTTTCTTGGTTATGAAGTCTCTTCCGATGGTATAAGACCCAATAACAGAAAAACGGAGGCAGTTTCGAATTTTCGCCGGCCTGAAAATTTGCATCAACTGAGGCAGTACTTGGGACTCACGAGCTATTTCAGAAAATTTGTTAAAAATCACGCTCTCATCGCACAACCACTTACGCAGTTGACGAGGAAAAATGTGGACTTTAACTGGATGGATGCTCACCAAAAATCCTTCGAGAAATTGAAAGAGATATTGACATCTAGACCTGTTCTTACTTTATATGATCATCGATTGGAACATGAATTATACACAGACGCGAGTGCACTGGGCATAGCGGGTATTTTACTGCAAAGGGATATAGATCTTCAACTTCGACCGGTAGGATACTTCAGCAGGCAAACAAATGAACACGAAAAATTTTATCATAGCTATGAGCTAGAAGCTCTTGCCGTCGTTGAGTCCATCACAAGGTTCCGAAGTTATCTACTTGGGAAACATTTTAAAGTTGTCACCGATTGCGATTCACTGAGAGCAACGATTAACAAGAAAAATATTATACCAAGAATCGCACGTTGGTGGTTAAAACTTATGGAGTACGATTTTGAAATTGAATATCGTCGTGGCAAAATCATACCACATGTAGACGCACTAAGTCGGTCGCCGCATGATGAACCCAAGGATTGTGATGTTGTAAGCATGGATGTGTTCGCAGTTGAAATTAAAACTGAAGACTGGCTGATGACTGTTCAAGCTCAGGACCCTAAACTACGTGAAATTATAACCAAACTCAAACAACATGGAACAACCGGCGCAGACAATGAAATTCGTAAGCAGTACCAAATTTATAATGGGCGTCTTTATCGGAAGGAAGGTAACTCTCTTAAATGGGTGGTTCCAGGATCTGCCATCTGGAAAATAATAAGGACTTGTCATGACGAGGTAGGCCATTATGCCTTAGAACGAACTTTAAATCTTTTGCAGCGCGACTATTGGTTTCGACGCATGCAGAATAAAGTGAAAAGTTATTTATCAGCTTGCATAGAATGTGCTTACCATAGGCGACCATCTGGGAAGCAAGAAGGAGAATTATTTTGCATTGAAAAAACTCCTGTGCGATTTCACACTCTTCACCTGGACCATTTAGGACCCTTTCCCCGCAGCAGTAAGGGTAATACGCACGTTTTGGGAATTATTGACGGGTTTACAAAATATGTGATCTTAAGGCCTGTCAAAAACGTTTCCACGAAACCAGTCATTCGTATTTTGGAGGAAATTTCATCATATTTTGGAAGTCCAGCCAGAATCGTTACCGACAGAGGGACGGCTTTCAGTTCAAGGGACTTTGAGAAATATTGTTTAGCAAACGACATCAAACGCATTATGAATGCAATACGGACCCCAAGAGCGAATGGTCAAATCGAACGATGTAATCGTACTCTACTTCACGCGATGGCTACTATGTCGATTGAAAGTACTGGTTGGGATACTCAACTCAAGGCAATACAGTGGGGAATGAATTCATGCATAAACCAAAGCACCAAACAAACACCTCATAGCTTGCTTTTCGGATTTCAACCACGAGACCCGCTTGGAAACAAGGTGTTACAGGCATTACATGATGATAATGAAGAGGAGCAGCGTTTAGACCTGAATCTCGTGCGACAAGAGGCGAAAGAAGCTATTTCAAAATCCCAAACGAAACAAAAACTACGTTACGATATGCATCACAAAACTCCCCATGTGTATAAGGAAGGCGATCTAGTTCTGATTGAGAGACCATCCATATCCACCGGAGAGTCGCGTAAGTTGGACCCGAAATATAAAGGCCCCTATATGGTAAGTGCAGTATTAGATCACAACCGGTACGTAATAGAAGATATCCCCGGAGCCCAGAGGACACAGCGAAAATTTAAATCCGTCTACACGTTAGACAAAATGAAAGCTTGGTGTCGAAACCTAGAGGATGATAATTTTGCCTACGATATCAGCGAAGCGGAAGTCGAGGACGACTGAAATATTCAGGAAGGCCGAGCTGTTACATTAATAATGTGATCACACCTTTAATTGTTTTCACATCTTTTCTAAGAGAGTATTTGTCTCTCTTCCACATTTTTTTTTTTTTGATCTGTCATTTTTTGACAAATAGACACACTTCCTTTTTTTTTTTTTGAATTGTCAGCTAGGCAGAAGCCATACATTTTCCTTTTAATAAAATCCCTTTTTATTTTCAAGATCTAAAACTGATTTTTTTTGTCTTCGACTTATTCAAATAACACAATTAGGAAACATGGCGAAACTAGAGCAATTATCCATTCCAAAAATGGTGCGCCAACCATACACAACTGCTTCAAAGGTTCACACCCGAAGAAAAGGAAGTGCAATTGGACTTCAAGGCAGCTGCAGAAGAGGAGATAAAACACAGGGCCTAATTTGGTTACCAACGACGAACGAGTTTCGCATCAAAGTGGAACTAACTGATGAAGACAGGGTGAGGAAAAGAATAGTTTCTTAAGCCCAATTATTTGATCTACTTGGAATTGTGTCGCTAGTGCTTTTTGCAGCAAAAATATTTCTTCAACAATTATAGCAACTCATTATAGCAACTGGATTGGGACGCAGAATTACTACAGGAATTACATTGCAGATAGTTAAAATTCCGCCAAGATCTAAGTATATAACTCGTCCTTGAGCTCGATTTCGATGTTAAGGAAAAACCATGGTCTGAAGTCAAATCATCTTCACTCCAACAAATGGTTGACCTTGAGTCGTCAGTTTTTGAATCAGTTTTTCTTCACCCATCTATGGTAACAAAAGTACAAAATCGTATGAAGGAGAAAATTACAGCAAACCATTATATAACAATGCAGCCATTTTAATCTAATTAACACCACCCCAATTACTTCCTCAGCCTATTCTAACTCCACCATAATCGCCGCCACAGCAATCCCAGGATGTCAAAGAGATTTTCGATTACTTCTCATCGCAACAGATTGCCCAACAGCATCAACGACTACAGCTACACCATGATATGCAGACATCTCGTATTCCTGAAGTCTATCAAAACATTGCTAGTACCGTTGCGGCACCAGTTCCAGTGCCAATCAATGTCACATTGCCATCTTCATCTACCCCAATTACTTACACACCAAATGCATATAGTGCAACCCAATCATCAGATATTGCCCAAAACTGTCAAATCGTTGATGAAATTGTTGAAAATCGTGCAAAAGAACTACCCGATTGGAATGATGATAACACTGAACCCACAGCAAATCGATGAAGATTGGGCACCAACCTCCCCATCAAATTCATCATCATCGCTTTCATCGACGTACACGTCCTTATGGTCGTGGAAAAGAGAATCGTAAAAACGGTAAGAAAGAACAAATTAAAAATGCGGCCACTCGTTACCGCCAAAAAAAGAAGCAAGAAATGGAAACAATTGTTAGTGAAGAGCTCCAATCACCACAAAGAACTGTCTACTACCCTTGCAGAGCGCAAGCGCTCTTGAAAAAACTGATTCATGAATTCTACCAGAACAAGAAATTGTAAACAGCATCCAGCAGGCCGAGAATTTTGTTTTTTAAACTCTACATTCATTCAAAATTAAATTACAATGCATTTTAAATATAGCGCTAAATTTACTAAATCTAAATATACTTTTAAATATAAAAAAAAACTAAATCCTTTAAATATATTAAATCATATTTCAATCCCAAGGCACATGTTCGCAAGAGAATGTGCAAAGACCATCCACCTTCATGTATTCGCAGATTCCTCTGAAAAGGCGTATGAACCCGCATCTACGTTCGATGCAGAACTAGTGAGGAAACGGTTATATTGCGTCTATTGTGTACCAAGTCCCGTGTAGCACCACTGGACAAGGAGAAGCCAAAAGGCCAACTATCCCACGACTGGAATTGTGCGCCGCTAAACTAGCGCCAGACCTCGCAAAAAGAATAAAGGGGAATCAAATTAGCCACTACCCTACCTAAAACGAATAGCAGAAGAGAATGAAAAGGGCCAGACCGCAGTAGTTACCACTAGCAAAGGCAAGGAACCTATCCATTTCGTTGATATCATTCCGCACAAGAACTCATTTAAGAGGCTACAACTAATTAGGGCTTACATAATTTGGTTCATTAATTTAAGTACAACAATATGGAGAATGCTTTGACAATAGCACTATATAGAGTTTGACCCCCTTTTTGGTCGTTAAAGGGGTTATACGCATGGGAGGGAGACTTGAAGTATATTCTCTTACATACCATGAAAAAATCCCATAATTCTGCCTTACGATCATCCCTTCACTAAGATGATCATGTCAAACATTCACAACGAAAAGAAACATGTTGGGCTACAAACGCTTTTAGCCATAAGAAGACAGTGCTATTGGCCAATAAAGGGAAAAATAATTGCAAGATCTAGAGTCCAGCAGTGCATCAGATGTGCAAGAGCCAAGCCAAAGCTGGCCTCCCAATTAATGGGAAGCCCACCAAACACAGGGGTACAGAGAACTCGGCCATTTGTTAATTCAAGACTGGATTTATGCGGCGCTATATTCTTCTCCCCAGACCACTCAGCTTTTATATGTATATCAGTACACTATATCTCACATTTTCCGATACCTTGATAACAATCGGGAGGATATTATTTGACCGCGGATTCACCATATTTTGTCTCTATGCTTTTTACGAATTATGAAACACAGTGGACTTCACTTCTTTCGCGTTTGTCTATCGAGCTGCACGCGTTGTTGAAGTGACAAGTAATGATTAACTTAAAACGATCAAGAAGTGTGATGGAACATGAGAATTTCATCCTCCAAAATAGTCAAGTACCTTGCAAATCGGTAAAAATTTCCAATATGGATAAAACAGTTAACAATAAAAACTATTATCAACCACTACAAGTGAGGTCCTTAGAAGTTTAATCGGTAAATTAAATTAAATTAATTAATCAATGATTTACTATTAAAAAATATCTCCTTGGATCAAAAATTAATGTGTTCGAGCATCAAATCTTACAATATTATTGCTAAAGCACTAAAAGACCAGCCTTATGAGTTTTACTCCTACGAAAAAAAGCTAATCGGCCATTTAAGGTGGTACTATCGGGTTTAGATCTTTACGAACACATAACTTTAAAGAACGAACTTATTACTTTAGGAATTAAATATCTTGAAGTCAAACCATTCACAATTAAAACCAATACGCAGTAAATTCATTACAACTATATTATATTATATACAATGGTATTATTTTTTTTTTGCATTTAATAATATTGTGTCAAAATTTCAACTAGATTGGAGCAAAATTGACGAAGTTACGAGTATTTTTATACATGTCGGATTTTAATAATTAACCGACCCAAGCGCGCTATTACTTCCTGGCAGATGTTTCGCTCTCTATATAATACTTAATCTTACCCCCCAAACTTACACCTGTACTGTATATTTTGTCAGTGTAGAGTATAAAATTTAGTGTAGCAGTAAATATTCTATCGAGCAGAAGTACAAGTGCATTCCTATTTTCGCATAATTTTAGCTCTGTTTTCATTAAAGCGTTTTCCCCACAACTCACGTTTTCAAAGTCGGTGCTCGTCATAACTTCAAAACTACTGCACCGATTCTTTTCAAATTTTGAACACTATTTCTGACATAATTTACGAGAGTTAAACACACTGGAGAGTTTTTTTTCAAAATTTGTTAATAATTTTTATTTTACAATAAAGAATTAGTCCATTTTTTTCGCAAAAAATCGCGATTTTCCCTTCAATGTGTTCCAAAAAAGTGAAAAATTGAAATTTTGAAAAATCAAACTTTACCTGGGGAAAGCTATTATCTAACGAATGAACTTAGACTTTTTGATTTCGGATGATCTAGCACCAAGTTATGAGGGGCACCGCAATTCTACTTTTTTCCGAGACACGTCCGAATAATTGCTGCCATTGCCTTACTTTTTAATTTTTCTTTGTGAAAATTTTATGCAATATTCTTCTAAGGCCATACCTTAATATACTACTGGTTTTAATAAAGACATTTTAACTGTGTCGTCACAAAAAATTCACAAAAACATGCCTTTTTTTGTACGAATTAACCTTACGACCCACCCCTTTTTTTTATAATTTACGCACGCCTAAGGGGTTGGATACCCTTTTACTGTTGCCAGGGCGCGGGCGGAAAGGTATAAGGAGGAGAAAGGAAAATTGTTTTTGTAGTGGTTTGAAACTCAGGTGTATTTGGTTTCGTTATTCGCTCTCCAAGGGTGGGAGTCCGAATAGGACGGAGAGTTTCTTCTTCACTCAGAGTGATTCAAAGGTTACAATTCGCACTAGTTTTTTGTGCTTGAAACTTTACAACAGCCAAATGTATGTGTCAGTGTTATGCCTTCACATGCAGAATTTTTCTGTCTGAGTTCCAATTATACAAATGAAAAACTTGAAAGTCTTGTCATGGGCAGGATTCGAACCTTGACCCCTCCGAGTGAGAAGCGATTGCTAGTACAACTACAAAATGGCCACCCCTTAAATTTAAATGAGATATACAAAAATTGAATAGGATTAACTCAAATTATTTGTTAGGGGTTAATCTTAATTCTAGGCACCAATCATGGCGATCTCTGAGAGACATCTGTTGGGGAAATATACTTCACGATACTCTCGCCGTAAATAGAAGACTTTCACTATTATACTTCCCAACATACTTCCCAAATAGTTCCTCGAAGAACCCTTCAGCGCTCGATATAATTATATTGTTCAACATATTTCACACAAATAAAAACTATTGCTTGTATTAAACATTATATCTAGCTCTGAACTCGCCCAATATGTACTTGTTAACTTGTTAATAACTTCACTTGTACTCCGAAGAACTTAAATCAAAAATATTTAATAAATCTAAATCTAATAAAATTTATTGAAATTTAAATTAAAAGCATATTTATTAAAGATCACCAAAAACGCTTGGTTATCACATATTCATGGTGACCCCGACGTGATTTTTTCATACAAAATTTTAACTGAATTATCACGATGAACGAAAACACAAGGGATGAAGAAACTGCTGGCCATAACATTGCATCATACAGAGACTTGAAGAAATTAGAAGCCCTCAAAACTCGTCGTCTTGTTTGTACCAATCAAATGGATCGCATCAACGATTTTCTGTCGGATATTTCTGCAGAAACACTTGTTGTAGAATGTGAAGTTCGTCTTGAAGCTCTCGAGTCCAGCTTCAAAGCATTCCAGCTGCTCCAGCTGAAAGTGGAGGAGATCGATCCCACTACGACAAAAGTTGACATTCGAGCAAACTACGAAGAGATGTATTAAAAATCACGATCAAAAATTCTACATGAAATCCAATGTCGGAAATCCACGTTTCAAACCGAAAATGTCGTATCTACCCAATCAAAGTCGTCTAATCAGTTAAAACTGCCGAAACTTAATATTCCTATATTTTCAGGTGAAGTTACCCAGTGGCTGTCCTTTCATGAAATCTTCAATTCCCTAATCCATAATAATCCATCATTAACCAGTGTCTCAAAATTGCATTATCTCATCTCATCTTTATCTGGTCAAGCCGCTCTCACGGTGCAATCTTTGGAGATCACAGGCGATAACTATGAAGCGATAACGATTGATTGCCACCGAACACATTAAAAAGATTATGATGTACCCACCTATTCGGAAAGCTTCCTCGACAGTTCTTCGCCAGTTTTGTGATGAGATCAATAGTCACCTTCGTGCTCTCACCACTCTCGGACGTCCAGTAAACCAATGGGATGACTTATTAATCCAAGTACTTTTGCCAAAACTCGACTCTCTGACACTCAGCAAATGGAGCGAAGAAGGACCTACAGAAAGAATGCCCAGTTACCAGGAGCTGTTGAAATTCCTGAAAAAACGTAGCCAAGTTATCAGCGACGACAACTCACAGGCAAGAAATCAAATGCATGCTAAAAATCATAATAACTCTCGCGCAAAAACTTGTTGCATTCTACGTTCGAATAACAACAACATAGCTAGATCAAATTGTTTATTTTGCCAAAAACCTGACCATAACATTTACACGTGCTATAAATTTCTTAATTTGCCTAACAAATATTTGTTAGCACCAATCAGTTATGCTTTAATTGCATTAAGCCAAATCATAATGCAAATAATTGTCAAGCATAGAAATGTCGTAAGTCTGCATCATACATTGCTTCATGACGAGAGCGTAGTGCGCAGCCCTCCGGAGGTTACACTCCCTACATCTCTTCCATGTAATATACCATGTGCCTCAAATAACCAATCATCTACATTGAACAACACCGCATGTTCCTATAATGGCACTCCTCTACCGACATTGCAAAACCACCATCAAATTTTCCATCTTCATAGGTGTTTGTCTCCATCTACGAGTACGTCTGATACGCAAAAATTTTCCACAACCGCAATTCTTGCCACCGCTATTGTCTTTGTTCTAAACAGACACAATTCCCCAGTGCCTTGTCGTGTTCTGCCTGACTCTGCTTCTCATGTCAGCCTACTAACTGAGCGTATTTACAATCGCTTTAATTATGGACAGACATAAAAAACATCATCACGTGGGAGTACAAGGACTGCTTTCAATAATTCGCGAACAATTTTGGCCAGTGCATGCGAAACCTCTTATTCAGCGAGTTATCAGCCGCTGCGTTCTGTGTGCTAGAACGCTTCCTCGCTTTGAATATCCACAAATGGGGAATCTACCAGATTATCGATTACTGCCATCTGGTGCACTCTAGACGTCGTATACAGCATATATAGCTGTATTCATATGCCTCAGCACCAAAGCTGTACACCTTGAATTAGTTGGAGACCTCACTACTGCTTCGTTCTTGGGTGCCTTGCGTCGCTTCATCAGCCGACGAGGACTATGTCGCACAATTTATAGCGATAACGCTACAAACTACATAGGAGCACGTAATGAGTTAAAGGCACTTTATGAAATGTTCCACAACCAACAGTCTACTTCCGAAATCATGAAGGCTTGTTTGGATGACGGCATTGAGTGGAAGCATATACCACCCAGATCACCACATTTTGGTGGTAAGTATATGGGAAGCAGCCGTGAAGTCTGCGAAGCATCATATGAAACGCCTTTTACATCTAGCAGCTTTGACTTATGAAGAGCTCAACACACTTATTGTACAGATAGAATGCATTCTTAATTCCCGTCCTTTTTCTCCTCTTTCCGAAGATCCCAATGACCTTAAACCTTTAACCCCGGACCATTTTTTAACAGGTGCTTCACTGGTCAGACTTGCAGAACCAGATTTGTGTGACAAAAATATCTCCTATCTGAGCGAGTGGCAGCGAGTTCAATGGCTCATGCAACATTTTTGGTATCGGTGGAAAAACGAGTACTTACACAACTTGCAGCAACGCAACAAATGGCGAAATAATAGCCCCGGGTTCCAGCTAAATGACATCATAATTATCAAAGATGACAATGCTCCTCCTTTGAAATGGAAGCTTGGGAGAATAATTGAAAAGCATCCTGGCTCCGATGGATTGTTCGAGTGGTTACCTTAAAAACTGCTAGTGGACCTGCAAACGAGCAATTGCAAACCTCTGCCGGCTACCAGTTGAAGCACCTCCAGTTCTTCAAGAGGGGGAGAATGTTCAACATATTTCACACAAATAATATCATTAAATTTATAAAAACTATTGCTTGTATTAAACATTATATCTAGCTCTGAACTCGGCCAATATGTACTTGTTAACTTGTTAATAACTACCTATTTCCTTCGAAATTCTGATTGTCAAGTAATGTGTCAAAAAAGCACATTGTTCGAAGGATCGATTTCCTGTTTTTCTTTTAATATTCACTTGTACTCCGAAGAGGTTAAATCAAAAATATTTAATAAATCTAAATCTAATAAATTTATTGAAATTTAAATTAAAAGCATATTTATTAAAGATCACCAAAAACGCTTGGTTATCACATATTCATATATGTTTCTCCCAGCCTATAGCTCTTAATGCTCTGAGTTTAATTCACTTGCCGGTTTACACTGAGCTCCAGGTTTCTGGTCTTATAAATAATACATGTGGCCGCTTTAACTATTCCGCTGAAAATTGGGAGAGTTATAGGTCCCACATATCTGAGAACTTATATCCAGTTAGTTTATCGTTGGATAATTTTGCAGATAGACCTGGTCATTGATTCATTTCAACAAACAATTAAAAGAGCAGCCGATGTATTCATCCCAAAGAGACAATTTTCTTACCTTAACTCAAATCGATCACCGCTGCCGGTACATACTCGTATGCTACACTTGGTTCGTTTGCGAAATTCTGAGCGGAGAACATTGATTCGTGACAGACTGGACATATTTAATATTAACCTTAAGATTCTAAACCACCAAATAAAAAACCCAATTTTTTTTAAATCAAAAGTGGAACAATCTTTTATCTGGTTTTAATAAAGGATCCAAGCCTTTTGGAAAGTTACAAAAGTAATAAAGAAAATAAACTCAAATATACCACCCCTTCGAGATCAAAATGATGTTTTTGTAGCTCGGGAAGAAAAGGCAAGTGTTTTGGCTGAAACATTTTGCCAAAATTAGAAAGTTTCAATACACATGAGTGTTTTCTGAAAATATTCTAAGAAATAAACTTAGGGAATTAAGTAGTATCCCTCTAAATCAAAATTCAGAATTAACTATATTAGCAACCGCCTCGTTGAGGACTTGATCAACGAATTAAAAATAAAAAAGTCCCCTGGTCTCGACAATATAAGTAACAGGCTATTAAAAGCATTACCCAAACAGTTATAACTTATTTTACTTTTATGTTCAACCTATGTATCAAATATTGTTATTTTCCCGTCAAATGGAAAATAGCCAAAGTGATTCCAATTAGCAAGTCCTGCAAGCCAAAAGATAACCATTATAACTACAGGCCTATACGCTTACTAAGCACTTTAAGTAATATATTCGAAAAAGCTATACAGCGTCGAATCTTAAACCACGTCCAGGCTATTAACTTATATGCTGCGGAGCAATTCGGTTTCAGAGCAAGTCACTCTACTCTCCACCAAATCCTAAAAATAAAAAAGCATGTGAAAAGCAACCTCCTAATTAAAATATTATATCCTTTTATCAATAGAAAGTCTAAAGTCCTAATTTTCAAAACGATTTTCCAACCGGTTTTAACTTATGCAGCTCCAGCATGCTTTCACTGTGCTGAGACTCACATCAAGAAGTTGCAAACCAGCCAAAATAAAATTCTTAAGCTTATGCTTACTCGACAGACCGACTTCACAATAGAACAAATGTCAGCCCAATTAAATTAGTCTTGTACAAGATCAAAAAATTTTTTTTTCAAAAATGAGCTTTTTCAGATAAAGAACTCATACTCTACCTTTAACTACTACTTTAGCTTTAACTATTACGCAATATTAGTTTTTAAGTATTACGAGGGCGGGTCAATAAGTCCGTGACTTTTGGAATAAAACACAGATTTTTTGATAAAAAAATAATTTTATTTTTCAACGTAGTCTCCCTTGAGCTCTATACACTTTGTCCAACGCTTCTCCAATTTTTTTATCCCTTCCAAAAAAAATGATTTGTCGAGGTCCTCAAAATAGCGAGATGACTTCATCATTGGAGTCAAATCTTTTTCCACCAAGCCATTTCTTCAGGTTTGGGAACAAGAAGTAGTCGCTCGGAGCCAAATCTGGAGAATAGGGTGGATGAGGGAGCAATTCATAGCCCAATTCATGGATTTTTGCCATGGCAACTGCACATGTGTGCACCCTTGCATTGTCTTGGTGGAAAAGAACTTTTTTCTTGGCCAAATGAGGTCGGTTTTTTTTTCAAATCGTCATAATTGGCATAATATTCCCCATTGATTGTTCTTCCCTTTTGAAGGTAGTCCATGTGGATTACCCCGCGTGCATCCCAAAAAACAGTCGCCATAACTTTATTGGCTGACAAACCCACCTTGGCCTTCTTTGGCGCCGATTCACCCTTAGAAACCCACTGTTTGTTCTCTGGTGTGTTGTGATGGATCCATGTTTCGTCCACGGTTACAAAACGGCGCAAAAACTCCTCCATATTGCGATTAAACAACGCCAAACCTTCCTGTGAAGTTGTTACACGATTGCGTTTGTGGTCGACTGTGAGCAAACGCGGCACCCATCTTGCGGAAAGCTTTCTCATGCCCAAGTGATCATTCAAAATTGAAACCACTGAGCCATGCGAGATCCCTACGGCTTCCACAATCTCTCGCACTTTCAATCTTCGGTCGGCCAACACCATATCGTGAATTTTTTCGATTGTTTCGGGTGTAAAGAATAGCTGTCAAACACAAACTAACTGACGCAGCAAGTTTAAATTTTGACAGGAGTCAACTGACAGATGCCTGTTGACAGGAGCAGTGTTGCTGTTTCAGTAAAGAGGTCAGAAATTCAAAAAATCACGGACTTATTGACCCGCCCTCGTAGGTTTTTAGGGTTTTTTCCTGTAGTGTTTTCCCTTAAATACTCGTATATCTATTTATTATAATATTGTTAAAATAATTCGTCCTAAAAATTATACGCATATTGTACATCTATGTTCCGTATCTCTTAAATTAAATAACTATTTACTTTGTAAAACTAACTTCATGCTGCAAATAAAATTGAAATTGAACTGAATTGAGTGGACTAAATATCCACCGACTCTAGTGAGAAAATCTTTAGCACAATGTTTGGTATCGTACAGGTGTTCATTTATTCCTTGTTTCTCGATGAGTAGTATATGGACTCCGTCCTTTAGATCAGTCCAAGTGTATTGAAGACATCCTGATTACCAAATTTTGTTTGGAAAACCTGGTCCATTAATTTAAGTTTGGACAATACATTCAATATTATCATAGGGTTAGCACTTATTTATTACTTATTTATTTATTACTTTTACCATATTTCAGTGTAATTTAATGTTAAAATCTAGGGGCGCTATTTTTAAATTCATAAATAAAGTAAACAAATTCTCATCCTTTCATTTTCCTTGGAAGTAAATGAAATACGAAAATTTGGAATTAGTTTTTTCGTAAGAAAACAGTTAATTTGTAAAACCAAAAAAAAAAATATTTCAATATACTCGTGAAATCGCGTAGCTTTGTATATGAACATATGCAGTCATATGTATAATGGTCAGCATACCGTATAAATTACAATCACTCCAATCTACGTAATTTCGAACATGCACATGAAATTAAATTTTTTTTATCTTTATTATACATCGGAAACCAACCCTGAACATCTATGCATCCAATTTGCTTCTTCATAGGGCTTGTATTTATTTGGCACATGTAGCATCCTTTATCACTTTCCCTTAATTTATTTATTTTGATTTTCCATGTGCGAAAGTTTTCATGAGTAACACTAATCCTCGCGTTATGTGTTACCACCCTACCTTGCAAAGCCAACACAGTTTGATCGGAAGCACGTAACCATCCCACCTTTAAAATATATAAATATTTAATAATACATATTTTATGTTAATTATTTTAGAAAGTAAACCTTGTTATTTCCAAGATTCCTTACTGCGCAGGCAAGTACAGCTTCCCTTCCAGCTGGATAAGTAACATTATGTATGCTACCAATGAATTCTGGATCAATATCTAAGCCAACGTGATTTCCTTCTAAAGAATAAATAAATATGTACATAAAGATGTTAAAACAGGAAGCAAGTATGTTACAATATTTTTGTTTTGAAAAGCATCTATTTAAATAAATTGTTTACCATTTTAAAATTATGATATGATTTTTGGAAGTCGTTAACTAAAATTACTTGTAAGCATGGTGGCTTGTATGCTATTTGTATGCCGTAAAACCTCTCCAGAAAAAAACTGGATGCTTAAGCGCGATACTAATAGTGGTTTAATATAGGCTTATTAAATTATATATATTTTCCATTACTAGCCAAATATTAATTCTATTAAGTAAAACATCAAATTTTGACAAAAGTTTGAGCATGTTTTTCAATAATAATTTTAAGAAGAATGCGAACTACGAATTTGGGTTGACAGAATTAGCTGAACGAGCCTAGGAAGCCATTTTAATGAAATTATATTCCAATAACTAATCAGAGGATTTGCTCTTTTTACTAAAGTCACAAATTTTAAAAACATCATTACTTTAAAATTAGCAGATGGATTATCCTAGCGTGAAATTGAGGTGCAGTGAAATCATATTCCCTAACTAACCGGAAAGTTTAACTTTTCTCAGTAGACATGCATACAAACGTCTGTTTTTGTTAAATAGCATTTTTCTCACCCTTTACATGCAAACAGAGTATGCATTCATGATGAAACAAAATTATTTTTTAATTGAAAATTCTAAGTTGTAAGTGCTCTATTTATATCCTGCTTTGAAAAGCTCAGTTCTTATTTGTATATACATTTCCTTAGATGTACGGCAAATGCAAATACGTGTGTTCTATAATGCTGAAACTCTGAAGCAGGAAAGTGTTATCCATCATTTTATTTCATTTTATATGCATTTTTATTTTTCAAAAACTCAAAATTCTAGACAAGAAAATACTTAAAAATTAGCTTAAATAACTGTAATAAGTAAGTAATACTGACCCTTTGCACGCACTATAAAGATTTCACATATTTCTAAGTTATTTTAACTTAGCATAAAGTAATTACCTTATATAGTATATATACACAGTAAAGAAAATAATCTTTTTAATATCAAAACATAGATGGATCTTTTATTTTTATAGATAGAGCCCAACACCACTGTAGTATAATTTAATACGCGTCAGATTACGTCTGGAAAATGTTCCCTAGACGCAACACGATGCCTATTAAATTATACTACACTACATATACTACTGCACCAATGCGTCCGCTTTCAGATGTTTTTATTATTAGGAAACACACTTTACATTTCTTAACTTAATAAACATGTTTATTTTCTTAAACGAATAACATTAATAATTTTCTTAGTCATAAAAGGAATTATTGTCTTAGCAATTTATCAGCTTCAGACTTATTTTTAACTCTAATGATGTTCTAATTACTATTATATATTTTTTTTTTATTTATATATTAATTACAATTAAAACTACAATATAACTAAAGGGGGAAAAAACTAGCTAACAGAACTAGCTTGCAGAAATGATGACCTGACCGGTTACAGTCGAAGTGCAATGTGTTATTGTTATGAATATGCAGATACAAAACGGCAACAAGACACCCCAAAAAACCAAAAATTAGTCGAAATTGCGGTCAGAAGTTAAAACTGTTCAAATCAATACAATAGTAATAAAAGAAATTAATAATAAAGCAGAGAATTTTGTTTCATATGTTTATATTTGTTGGTTTCTTGGGATCAAGATCCAAAACTTCGATTACGCCGAAACATCGAATAGATCTTGGTCTATGCCCGTCAAACTCTGACGGTAATACCAGTTCTCATACCCAAAGATCAACTGGCCCGATAAGAGTCTCGACGACATTCCATTTTTTTTTTTTTTCAAAGCATATGTTAAGGAATAACACTTAATTTGATCGCAGCGGTGGGATTGCGCTGAAAATCAATGGCAGATCAGACGACCTCAATGAACATCGTGATTTTAATACTGTAAGTCATATTACCTAAAGTAATTGTTTCCTTCTTATGTCATTGTTTACTTTAATTGAAATTAATATTCTCAAAATTTCGGGCATCATTTAACGGTGATTCGGATAGTAAAGAAACTCTTAACAATAGTGTTAACGATAGCTCTGATAGTGCAGCAACCCTTAACAACAGTCTTAACGATGGCTCAAAGAGTGAAGAAATTAACCTGACTAGCTATAAGAATATTAATAGCAACAAGGAAGTTTCACTTACGACAATGGTTGAGGTTCCAATCAGTGTCCTAACATCTTTCATTCCAACTTTCAATGAAAATATGGATTGAAGTAATCACCTTCATCGATGCGTGTGATGATGCTTTCGAACTAACATCAAAAACACAGAAAGTAGTGCTCTTCAATTTCATTAAAACTAGAATTTGCGGAAACGCTGCAATGATTTGCATGAATAGTGAAATTTCTAAATGGGAAAGTTTAAAAAGGCAATTAATTTTACTAATTTTAGTGTTCAGGGACCCTTATAGTGCCACACAGGCAACTTATTTATATAAGACAGAATAAGAAGGAAACATTAGTTATTGCAATCTAAAATGGGTGATGTAGAGGAGGAACCTCAAGCCGATTAGACTCAACCTCCAAGAAGTTTCGCCGAAGTAAGTAAATTTCCAAGCGAAGTAGAGCTGCGGTTTAATCTCTCTAGAACTAACACCTAATAGGGTTGTAGTTTAGCAAAAAAATGTAGGTTATCTAAACTAAATAGGCAGTCAGGTAATAAAAAAGTCCCCAATCAACAACAGAATAGTGACCAACTGTCAACTCGAATGGAAAGTAATATGACATAAGTCAAGGGATTTTGTGTAGGCTGCATGGTGAGTGAGGCAACCACGCAGCTAAAGACCTTGGAAAATTGCGAAAGCCCTCGTACACTAAGATCAATAAATGGTGAGAACAAAAAATTAATTATAGACACTGGGGCAGAAATATCAGGGAAGAAAACATATTCCAAAGCAAAAAACAAAGAGGTGGTAATACCTTGAAATTACCGAAAGTTTCATCATCCCTAGCTGTATTAGTGAAAATATAAATTTCAGCCATGGGATTTCTTTTTGATGCGCGACCTCAATTTTTGAAGTGGGCAGTCGCTAGAGCACAGTGTGGGTGAAATGCAGTGCCTACAGTTTTATCGTTTCATCTCCTCTATGGCGAATCGCTAAGATTTTTTTATGTGTGTGATCGAAAACAAAGAACAGAAAAAAAAATAATTAAAAGAAACTCAACGCAAGAAATAACAAGAAAAACAAAACTGTGCATGACAAAAAATCGTGACCGATTTTATGAGATCGAGCCGGAAGTCACCCATATAAATTGCTCAAAACGCAAGAGAGAAATCAAAACTACCACCACATCTAGTATGTCTAGTAATTAGCCACACCCTTACGGAGAGTGCCAGCATAATTCCGTGAAAGTATTCGCAGAGAATAACCGCTTCTAATTGATGCACTGACCTAGCCGACCCTGGTCGATTAACTCGTCCATGTTTATTTAATGGGATTTTAATCATAAGGCGGCTGTAAATCCTCTTAGTGTACATATGTATGAATATGATAATTGTTTTCATTAACTCTCATAATGTAAGAGGAGAGGAAAATATTGTAGAATGTTTGTGTGGGTACAAATGATTGAATTTATTCGTTTAAATACAACCGCTTTATTCGACACCAATACAATTCACAATTTAATCAGTTATCTTAACCACTTATTCTTTTCTTAACTCTTACTTAAACCAATTAATCACTTCCCTTAATTCACACCTCAAATTCAACTGATGAACTGACTTGCGTACTTTGGGGAATGCTGATATTTACACTCCAATGTTCGAGAATTATCTGTGCCAGGAAATTCGATTCCATTTTCCATTCACCAATGGTTTGGGCTTCAGCTATTCAAATATTCATATGCTTGTTTGAAATCTATAGCGATTCCAAGGTACTTCACTGCCGCCTTACAGGTAGTCACTTCTGTCCCTACCAAGAAATCGACAATCGTCGTAGTCTGTCTCCTGGTCAAAAGAACTATCTCCGTTTTCT
This sequence comes from Volucella bombylans, assembly GCA_949129095.1. Lineage (NCBI taxonomy): Eukaryota > Metazoa > Arthropoda > Insecta > Diptera > Syrphidae > Volucella > Volucella bombylans. The sequence goes on along the minus strand of OX422140.1, from coordinate 263,198,345 downwards.
CTGCTGCGAGGCTTAGGCCATGGTCTTCCATCCAGGCGTATACGCGCCTCATTACCTGGTTTAGTTTCCTCTGTGCATCTTCGTAGTCTCTCGCTGTTATCACTACGCCGATGTCGTCTGCGTACCCTATCAGTGAGGTATCTTCACGCATCTCTATGCGGAGGATCCCATCATATGAGATATTCCACAGATCAGGTCTCAGGATTGAGCCCTGCGCTGCTCCAGCAGTGATCTGATTTTTGTGGGGCTCCTCTGTGGTGTTGTAAAGAAGCTGTCGGTCGTGGAGATAGTTTCCCATCATCCGTAGGAGATATTGAGGTATCCTAAAGGTGTTCTCCAGTGCGTTCAGCATATCTTCCCATCTGGCCGAGTTGAAGGCATTTATCACATCTAGAGCTACCAGGACGACGACTCTTCTCGAGTAGTGCCTTCCATGCCAGGCTGTTTTGGCGGTCTTGACAACTTCCTCGATTGTTCCTGTTGTCGAGTAGCCTTTTCTAAATCCGTGCTCTCTGTCAGATAGACCACCTGCTCTCTGGATTGCTGACGTGAGCCGTGGTTGTAACATTTTCTCAAACAGTTTCCCTGCTGTATCTATCATGCACAAAGGTCTGTATGCTGATGGAGAGTCCGGGTCTCCTTTTTAGTTACTTATGAGCACCAAGCGTTGTATCTTCCGGTTCTTGTGGAATATTCCTTCCGTGAGACATTCATTACACATGCTCCGCAGTATCTGAGGACAGGCCTTGGCAATCATTTTCAGCACCTCCGCCGGAATGCCGTCGGGTCCAGGCCCTTTTTTGTTCTGGAGGGAATTGTTGGGAGAGAGATATATTCATTTTTTCCATTTTTTTCGCGTTCATCGTGGGTTTGAGTGTCTGTGCTCCCAGTTTTTTCATAGCAACTTTGTTGCCGAGTCGCCAGGAGTCATTCTTGACGTCCCGTCGGAGATCCTCCATTTTTGCTTTTTGCTAGATTTGATGGCCCTTTTAAGCTCGGATCTAGCAGTTTTGTAGTCCGCCAGTGCACCTTCCGGGGTTTCGGCGTGTCTTCTCCTTCCCCTGGTAACCTTTCGTTTATGGTGTAGCAATCTCCTCCATCCACCAATACACCGGCTTTTTGCGTCCGTTTGAGTTGTTGGCCCGAGTCATCGATGCATCACATGTGCAGTGTATGAGCTGCATCATTGATTCCGCTTCGGATTCAGCAGTCCCGCTCATTTCTAGGATGCTGTCTTTCTCTCCCTCTATTGTGGCTATAAGGTGTTCCTGGTTTAGTCTGTTGACCTTCCACTTTAGGCTTAGCCTCTGATTATAATTTGTTGCGCGTCTGTCCCATTTTAGATGAAAGGCGATGTACTGGTGGTCGCTGCCGGTGTAATCTTCAATAACCCTAAAGTTTTCAAAGTTTGCCGATATTGATTTCGATGAAAAGGTTGTATCAGGTATCGTCTCGTTGTATCCCGGTAGCCTGAAAGTTGATATGTTGCCTTCATTGATAACATAAAGCCCTAGTCTGGCGGCCATCTCAATCATTTGCTTTCCTCGTGAGTCCGTAGTAGCCGTTCTCCACTCTATGGGGTTGGCGTTGAAATCGCCGGCAACCACCCTCAAACTCTCGCACAATGTCTTCGAGACAGTCTGACTTTTCTCGAAACTCACTGCTACTTTCATTCGGCGTGAAATAGCAACCGACTATCGTGACACCTTCGCATTTCACCCAAACAAAGGTCCTTTCTGCGCCATGGGCCTTTATGGTGAACTTTCCTGGGTCCGGGAGCCAGATAGCAGCTGTTCCGAGTGTGTCTGTAAACCAGCCAGGAACGTTCTTATTTTTAGACTGCTCATTTATGATTACCACGTTCGCATTCAGATCAACTCTGAGTTGTGATAGCAGGTTGTCAGCCGTTCAACTTCTGTGGAGATTTAGCTGAAGGACCTTCGTTATTGCGTACTACATTACTTCGTCTACTCCAGTTCCTCTCTGAACACCTGGCAGGTGCTTGACCCCGGCACGTGAGACAGCAGAGCTGGTGTGTGTTTCCGCTCCGCACATAAGCAGCATTTTGCACTTGCTTTAGAGTCCACTTTTTGTGGCCTTGTTCACCCCAATTGAAACAAAATTCTTCGCTTCTACTTCTCCCGGGCCCTTGCAGGTATTTTGCTGTTGTCCATAGCCTAAGCATTTGTAGCAGCGTGTGAAGTCCACTATTTGGCGCACTTTGCAATGTACCTATCTATCCGATTTTTATTCGTAGATCTTTCAGCAGTTCATTTCCGGCTAGTGCGTTAAATTGAACTAATGCCATTTTCTGTGCTCTTATATTTGTCTTCATTAGAGTCACCTGCGCCCCCGCTTTGGGGTCTTTGAGCTTTTGTCTCAAGGGCTCCTTTATTTCCTCTACTGTGCTCAGCTCGTCCATATCCGGAATTTCCAGCGTAATTTTGGTCTCCAGGTTGCGGATGGAGGAACGTCTAGCGGTCTTATAATAATAATAATAATAATAATAATAATAATAATAATAATAATAATAATAATAATAATAATAATAATAATAATAATAATAATAATAATAATAATAATAATAATAATAATAATAATAATAATAATAATAATAATAATAATAATAATAATAATAATAATAATAATAATAATAATAATAATAATAATAATAATAATAATAATAATAATAATAATAATAATAATAATAATAACCCTCGGGGGTGTCGTATCCCTAAAGGGCGCGTCTCCAGGTGGCGGATAGGAGAACGTTCTATAGATATGTCGGACAGGTGGGAAATAAAACACCACCCGCGGACCAAACGACAATAAGCAAACAATAAATAAATCCATCGGCCATAACTGGTATCCGGAAGCCTGATGGTGGGCGTCTGTATTTCATATATGAAGCGGCCCGTACCAAATACCTGGCAGGAGGTTAAAAATGCAAAATATTTCTTTATGATATGGAAAGTATTAATTCCGAAAATCGAGTGGTGATATACACTCAAACGTCGGTAGAGACCACGGCTACCGGCGCGGGCTCGGCTCCGGAAGGAGAGGAGTCGCCAGTGGCACAACAAATTAACAACAGAGAACCATTTATCAGCAACCAAATAAATCACAGGGATCAACTTCACCAAATTCCCACTTCCGAAAGCGTTTCCCCTAGACAACGACTAGTGGCCGCCCAGGAAGAATTGCCTAGACGGAGGATAAAATGGACGTACGAAATAAATGAACATATCGTTCGCACTTATTATCGCGTAACCCAAGCCGAACAAAGTATGATTGGCTACAGGCAACAAATGCATACATTGGTCACTGATAAATTCCCAAGTCTTCGAAACCGTACAGAACAGAATATTGCAGATCAACGCGCTGCAATATTCAGAAGAAATCTTATACCACAAATAACAATAGACCGAATACGAAGTGAAGTGATTCGAGAAATATCACTTAACTCACACGAAACAGAACCAACCATCCAATCAGTACAAACTAACGTAATGGTACAAGAAAGCAATAATAGGACCACTCTTACAGATGAAATAAACCTACAAAGTAACCTAGAGTATGAATTTAGATGTGCCATGGCCTTGTATAAGGACATGGAGCCATCATGCAGGCCAATAGTTCCGAAACCTAAATTAAATAAAAAACTATATCATTTGATACATATCATGAATAACCATATACTTCCTTTCGAAATAAACTCAATCAACTCCTACGACGACCTCAACAGCATTTTATACTGTTGTATAATTGCAATTATTAAAGTAAACGGGGAAAAGATTCTGAAGGAAGACAATCAAAGCGTAAGAAAAAACAAAAATATACCCAACTGGAAAAAAACGACTGCTTACGAAAATAAAGGATCTAAGAAAAGATATTGGTCAGCTTACGAGCTTCATACAGGGAACCAGAAGTAAAAGGCTGAAAAATAAAGTCAGTCGAATTCTGAAAAAATACCGCGTCCATACAACACGCGACCCAGATAACAACACGCCGGAGACCTGTCTGGACACAGCAACACAAAAGCTCAGAATGTATAGCGCAAGACTTAGGCGGTACACCAAAAATATCAATCGAAAACAGCATAATATAAAATACCAAATGAGTCAAAAACGTTTTTATAAACACCTTAAAAATAATACAATAGAGATCAGGTTCAATGGCACACCAAGAGAAGTAGAAGTATACCGATTCTGGTCAGAACTGTGGGAAACTCCCACTACACACAACAACAGTGCACCATGGATTAAATTACTAGAGGAAAAAGTAGAAAACGTCAACGTCATGGAGGATGAATCAATATCTGAACAAGTTCTTCAACAAGTCTTAAAAAACATACAAAATTGGAAACATCCGGGTCCTGATAGAATACATAATTTTTGGATCAAATCTCTCATTACACTCCATAGCAATGTTCTTCAGATTTTCAACAGATTTATCTCAAACCCCGAATGTATACCAGCTGGCTTAAGTGAAGGAATAACTTTTCTCAAGCCAAACACAACAGACCTAAACAATCCATCGAATTTCAGACCAATAACTTGTCTGAATACACTCTATAAGGCCTACACGGGTTGTATACTAATAAAAGTAACACAACACTGCGAAGCAAACAACATCATAGCAGAACAACAAAAAGGATGCAGGAGAAATAGCTACGGATGCAAAGAACAACTGCTAATCGACAAAGTGGTGATGAGCCAAGCCATTAAAAACAACCGTAACATATTTACTGCCTTCATTGACTACAAAAAAGCCTTTGATAAGGTTCCGCATACATGGCTTATTAAAGTCTTACATTTATACAAAATAAATCAAAAAATAATCGAATCGTTGAATGCTGTAATGA
>OX422140.1:263045981-263188481 GCA_949129095.1 Volucella bombylans | reverse complement strand
TCGCTGCCGGTGTAATCTTCAATAACCCTCCAGTTTTCAACGTTTGCCGAAATTGATTCTGATGCGAAGGTTATATCAGGTATCGTCTCGTTGTATCCTGGTCGCCTGAAAGTTGATGTGTTACCTTCATTCATTACATCAAGCCCTAGTCTGGCGGTCATCTCAAGTATTTGCCTTCCCCGTGAGTCCGTAATAGCCGTTCCCCACTCTATGGCCTTGGCGTTAAAATCCCCGGCAACCAGGATACCACCCTCGAACTCTCGCACAATGTCTTCAAGACAGTCTAGCTTTTCTCGAAACTCACTGGTGCTTTCATTCGGCGTAAAGTAGCAACTGACTATCGTGACACCTTCGCATTTCATCCAAACAAAGCCCCTTTCTGCTCCATGGGCCTTTATGGTGACTTTTCTTGTGTCCGGGATCCAGATAGCAGCTGTTCCGAGGGTATCTGTAAACCAGCCAGGGACGTCCTTATTTTTATACTGCTCACTTATGATTATCACGTTCGCATTCAGGTCGACTGTGAGTTGTGATAGCAGGTTGTCAGCCGTTCGACTTCTGTGGAGATTTCCCTGGAGGACCTTCATCATTGCGTATTACATTTCTTCGCCTTCTCCAGTGCCTCTCTAAACACCTGACATTTGCCTGACCCTGGCACATGATCCAGTCCTAGTGACGGGTTCTTTAGCTCAGTGCATAAGCAGCACTTTGCGCTTTTCGTGCAGTCTTGCTTTTTGTGCCCCTTTTCTCCGCATTTAATACAGAGTCCCAGGCTTTTTCGATCTATTTCTGCGCAGGAAGTTTGCAGGTGACCATATCCGAAGCATCTGTAGCAGCATGGGACTACAACCCTTCGGCGGATTCTGCAGTGAATCCATCCTATTTTGATTCTGGGGGATTTCATTAGTTCTTCGGCTATTCGAGTGTTTACCTCTACTATGGCAATTTTTTGTCCATTTCGATTCTGTTTAGTGACGAAAGCTCGGATGTCTAATGTGGGGTCACTAACTGCGTTCTTTACAGCTTGGTGGACCTCTTCTACAGTGGTAAGTTCGTCCATATCCCTTATTTCTAGTGTTGTTTTCGGTTCAAGATTTCGAACAACCGCTTTTTCGCCTAAAATATTTTCCAGCGACCTTCCAAAGGCTACCTTGTCCTTTGTCTTGGCGTCGAGCTCAACGAGAACGTCTCCTCCCTTCGTTTTACGCACTGCTCTTATGACAGTTCCAGAGTCATCTGGGTTTGCGCTGCTGCGTATCTTCTTTAGGATCCCTGCTTACGTTTCTTCGCCCCTCGGCTTAATAAGAATTGCTTCGGGTCGGAGCTTGGCTGGTTTTTTATTTTTCTGTCTGTTCCTTGATGTAGTTTCCTTTCCTTTTTGCTCGTCTATTTTTTGTTTTTGGGGAGTCTTCTCCTCTTTCGAGTCCCCCTGTTCTTCGTGTGTTCGAGCTTTTTTCCGGGTAACTGTATGCCACTTTTCTCTTCCGTTCTCGTTAGGTTGTCTAAGCGATTCAGTTTCTGCTGGGCTCGCTGCTACTCTTTTCTTCTTTGCGATCCTTGGAGTGTCTTCTATTACCACGGCTGGCTGACTCTTCTTGTTCCAAGAGGTTGTATTTGGCCGCGTTGTTTGCTTCTCCGTTTTCAGCCAGTTTCGCCTGTAGCTTTCCATAACCTCCAGCAGTTCCTCTAGTTCGGAGACACCCGATTTTATTTCCATGCTGACATTTCTTTGTCTTGTCATGGCCAGTTTCATTTTTCGAAGCACGTCTTTACACTTCGTTAAGGACTCTTGTTCCGCGGTCCTCATCTTCTCAATGTACTCTTGCCGTGGTGAGTTGTAGGCTATCACGGACTCTGCCAGGATCGGTGTGGTTACCTCGTCTTTTTCTCGCGCGTTTTTATTTGCTGCTGAGGAGAGACAGACTGATATCGGTTCTGTGGTGCTCGGTTGCACTCTCCGCTCACTACTATCGCTAACACACGCGCCCGCTGGTTGCAGTGTGGGCGAGCGTGTGATCTTTCTACTGCTTTTGAATATGCTTGCATATTCTTCAGTACTCTCCTTTTCTAGCGCTTGTGGTGTGTTTCTACTTTCTGCTTGTAATTGTTTTTGTGTTTTGTTCATTTTTTTTCTGTTGGGTCCCCGCTTTGAGCCGCTATCCTCGTACGGTTGTACAGTCGCTTCTAATAATCCCCGTGGTTATCTATGCAAGCAGGGAGGCCACGCAAGGGTTGACATAGGTCCTTATGAGAGTCTATGTTCAGAGCCAGGATCTAAGCGCAAAATCAGGAGTTATTCTCAACTGAACCTGTACCACCAACTTAACGGCGACGGACTCGGAACGTACTCAAAGCCTAGCCACAGTTTTAATGGGACGGGGGCAGGTGCAGCATTAGCCTGAAAGCCGTTTCTCCAAGATGTCACTCTTGGTTATTAAGGTAACAGAATACTGCATCCACCAGCTCTCGGCAACCTATTCCAAATATTTCGTAAGATCGTATACCGGTTTCGTGTTCCTGGTCGTCATCAGTTTGATAACCCTCATTAGGTATATAATCCAATGGGGTCAATAATAATAATAATAATAATAATAATAATAATAATAATAATAATAATAATAATAATAATAATAATAATAATAATAATAATAATAATAATAATAATAATAATAATAATAATAATAATAATAATAATAATAATAATAATAATAATAATAATAATAATAATAATAATAATAATAATAATACTAATAATAATAATAATATATTATTATATTATTATAATAATAATAATAATAATAATAATAATAATAATAATCATAATCATAATCATAATCATAATCATAATCATAATCATAATCATAATCATAATCATAATCATAATCATAATCATAATCATAATCATAATCATAATCATAATCATAATCATAATCATAATCATAATCATAATAATGCATACTTACATCAAGACTAAAAACTTAAGAAAAAATAAAGATAAAATAAAAAGAAATTAATAAAAATAAAAATTAAGAATCCGAATTTGTAGAATTATTGTATATACATATTAAGATAACATAAATAATTTCAGGAAATTAAAGTCCTCAAAGTACTCGTAATAGTTGTGTTTTTAACTAAGAGGGCTTTCGTGACATATTTATAGATTTAACAATCTTTAATTTCGTTTAAAACGATTGCAAACGTTTCTGCTGCAAGGAATATTTCACCGCAGCGAAAAGTAAATCGTCATCATCGCAAGAAGACGACTGGCCGTCGATAATATCAAAGTGCTGAAAAGAGCAATTCACCGCAGCCAAAACGCAGACATTGTCAACCACTGGTGCAAGGAGCAACTCACCGCACCAAAAAACACAGACATTGCCAGCTATTACCACAAGGAGCAACTCGTCGCAACGGCACAGCAAAAAAATCGTTGTGAACTACGTCCAGCCAAAGAAGCACCGCCGTCAAAGGAACGTAAGGTAAGTCAGGTTTTAGTATTTATATTCTCTCTGCCTCCGTCTTTCGCGTCAAAACCCGTAATCCTCCATGCCCACTAATTGCAAAGCGTGCAAAACGGAAGACAACGACGCCATGGTACAATGCGACGTATGCGACGATTGGTATCATTACTCCTGTGTCGTTGTCAATGAAGGCATTCAAAACCATGATTGGAACTGCGTAAAATGCCGAACTTTACTTATTGAGAAGGTTCCAGGCGACTCCAATCTTGAAGACAGCAACCAATCACCAATGAAAATTCCAAACGAAACTGTTCCTTCGCAACCTTCGAGCCCACCGCAGGTCGGCAGATCACAACAACGGTGCTACTCGTTCAGATCAATCGACGAACGACACACCGAAGTAACACCAATCTGACGTAACTCAAACAGGATATGAAAGCATCATCAGTGACAAACGTGCGCTGTTCCTTCATCAACTGGACGAAGAAAGGCTACTGCAAGAGAAGCGCGACAAAGAATATTTGCAGAGGAAGTACGCTATGCTGAGAGAGCTAAATTCGAGTTCCGATAGTGAAGATGATGGTAATATTCCGACAGAAATACGCGATGTGAAACATGATGATCCCCTTCAAAAGATTTCAGCAGCGTCCATCGCACATGGAACCAACCCCGTTGCCAATCTTAAGGCAGCAACAACAAAAATTCGAGGTGATGGCCATGACAGAACGTCTCATGTGTTTACCGTAAGTACCTGCCATGTTGGCTTAAACTTACGGGATGCCCATACATCTATGAGAGCAAGGATACGCCTTGCCATCGCTCACCGTCATTCCACTGTTTCAGACACCAATTCGGAACTGTGTTGCCGGCACAAGTTCCACCCTTGGTAAGAGTCGAGGCCGATCTAAAACCTGTTGCTGCTTTAGGGTCGCAGCACCCATTACTTTTTGCAACTCTACATTGGGCCGAAGCCCTTCCCTCGATTTTGGGTTTAAACCACAGCCACCATGACGCTCCCATAAGGGGGCCTACCTCTAACAAGTCAGGCCCGGACCGAGATCCGGGAGGTTCCTGACTCCCATGGTACCGTGATTTAAGTCCTGGTAGGCACTACCGGTGGTCCAGCCGCCAACAAGACCTATGACCGGCAACTTGTGTGACGATGTGAATCGAATGACTGTCAGTAGAAGCATATGTCCCAAACAAACAGCAATTAGCAGCCAGACAAATCATGTCAAAAGAGCATGTGACCTTTAGTGGGCGGATCGAAGAGTGGCCATGTTTCATAAGCTGGTTTAACAGCACAACGATCACATGTGGATACACAAACAGTGATAACCTGCATCGAATGCAAAGTTCGTTAAAAGGTGATGCACTTAAAACAGTAGGTAACAGGTTGTTTTTTCCCGAACAAGTTCCATGCGCATTGAATCCATCAACTCTACGGCCGTCCCGAAGATATAATCGACGACATCATAGAGAAAATAAGAAAAGAACCATTACCACGGATGGAGAAGCTGCAATCGATAATCCAATTCTCATTGTCTGTTGAGAACGCATGCGCCGTTATGGCAGCGACTGGGCTACATGAACATTTAGCAAACCCATCTCTGCTTCGAGAATTTGGCGACAGGTTATCACCCCAAATCCGTCTAAAATGGGGTAGCTACCGCAAGAGCATGGGCGTCGTAAACCTCGCCGTATTTAGTGAATGGTTAGCTGAAATTGCAAGTTCTGCCTCTCAGGTAACACGCATGAACACCTCAAGCTTGTCAGCGTCGAGAACCGAAAGATATCCATCCCGAGCTCTAGTTAACGTTCACCAAAGTTCGCATTCACAATCGACTAAAACTAAAGTCTGTCCACTTTGCACGTCATTTTGTTCCACGGTTGAAAAGTACCAAACGTTTTTAAACCTAAACCTAAACGATAGATGGGAAGCTGTCAAGCGGTACACAATTTGCCGTACATGCCTTCGACAACATGGAAGGAATCGGTGCCGTTTATAAAAAACATGCGGTGTTGATGGGTGTAGTTATAAACACCACAAACTACTTCACAAAGTACGAGAGTTGCAAACAATATCCACCTGCAGTACAAATGATCTAATCAATTGCTATCATCAAATGGATAAAGGTTGCGTTTTATTTAGGATAATTCCGGTGACACTCTACAACGGGGACAATAAATTAAACACATTCGCCTTCCTCGATGATGGCTCCTCAATTTCGCTTATAGACGAAGCTCTTGTCATCTAGTTAAGGGCTTCTGGTGAAACCCAAACATTATGCCTTAGATTGACAGCAAATACCCATCGCACAGAGAGCACATCTAAAAAGGTGAACATACAAATTTCACAAATTCATCCAAATAAAAGACACAATATTTTAAACATACGAACTGTCAAATCACTTGGTCTTCCAAAACAAAATATAAATGCTAAAGAGCTGTCTCGCCGATATGAACATCTGAAGCAAATTCCTTTCAAATCATACGCAAATGCACGCGAATTCTGTTGGGTCTAGACCAGTGGAAACTTACAATTCCACTTCGTTCACGCGAAGGATATGAGGATCAGCCAGTGGCTTCAAAAACGCATCTCGGCTGGACAGTATATGGGCCATGCACTCAGAAACCAAATCGCCGACAAGAGTACTATAATGTAAATTTCCACATTTGCGACTGTCAAAGAAATGAAAATGAAAATCTAAGCACGATGTTGAAAAAATATATTTCGATCGAGTCATTTGGCACAAGTAATAAAACACTGTTGCGTTCTTCTACTGTTGAAAGGGCTATAGCTTTAATGCAAAACAACATAAGAAGAAGCGGAAAATATTCGTTGTTCCTTTGTTGTGGAAGGGCGACCAAAACAGAACGCCTGATAGCTGTCCGATGGCTGAGCGACGTCCTGGAGATTTGAAAAAGATAGCCAGCTGTACGAAAATCTACACAGTTAGAGGAATAATATAATATTTACACAAGCAGTACGCAAGAAAGTTAACGCTTCAGGAATTGCAACAAAAATTTGAACATGTATGGTATCTTCCTATTTTTCCAGTGGTAAACCATAATAAACCAAATAAGGTAAGAAGTACATTATTTTTTGCCTTTATTCCATTGGATATCGGACACCAGTTTAGACGCGGCATGTGAGATATCATGTCCCGCCTTAAAACCGAATTGATTATCCGGAACTATATGTTTGTCCTCAACCCCCCTAGACAGAGCTCTTTTGATTACTTTTTCAAAAACCTTACTGATATTCGGAAGGAGACTTATCGACCGGAGATTCGCCGTATTGGATATATCCTTCCCCTTTTGGGGATAGGTTGAACCACCGCCGTTTTCCAATGCGCTGGATAATGTGCATTATTCATTGCATTATTAAACAGGGTGGTGTAAATGTCCACCGCTTCTAGAGGAAGATGCCGAAGCACGATATTCGGAATACCATCGGTCCCCACTGATTTCTTAGCCCATATTGTGTCGAAGATCTCATGGAGTCCTTCCTTCGAAATGAACGGGGGTAGGCCACCCTCTCTGGCAATGACGTTATTTGTCATATTTTCGTCGCTAAACCGGGTGAAACCAGAGACCTCGGATCGCCAGTTCCCTATTTCATTTCAAATGCAGAAGTCGTGCACCAAGACGCGATTGTCCAGGTCGTAATTAGGGCCAATGGTATCAGTGGCCTTGTATACTTCCTGGAAAGTCGCCACTATGGTCTCAACCTTCTCCTGTGGATCCTCGATCACAAAGAAGTTGTCATCATCAGCGGCCTCATTTGGATCTATGACCGCTGCTACCAATATTTGTTCGTTTTTCGTCGTTCGGGCGATTTTAAGACATGGAAGGTCGTTCTGATTATTTCTCCGAAATATTTTATTTATTTGCGGGAACATATTCGAGCAGGTAGAGGTTATATAAGAGCGACTTTCCAGGAAGTGTACCAGGCGAATGTTATCATTGGCCCGAACCACGATTTGGAGAATCGAGTCCTTGTGCACAATTTCTACCTTCGAAATGAAATTGTGAATTGGCGATTCGAGAGCTCGGGTTTCACCCAGTTCAGTGACGAGAATATGGCAAATAATGTCATCACCAACGATAGGGTACTACCCCGTTCAGTTCGAAGGAAGAGCTCCAAACGATCTTCGAATCACTTAGAAGTAAGAAATCAGTGGGAATATATAATATATGGATAACCTATTAATTTCGGAATCAGTTCCTTCGCGAAGGGTAAAATTAACTAGCAAGTCTTTCATCTCTTTTGTCCAATTGATGCAGCACAGATGTTATTTTACATACATACATCATAGATACTCGTATGTACATCAGCAAACGCCAATACTTCTGGCACTCGAAATTCGAAATTAACAAAATCAGCTGAGATGTGCATATAAAAAGGTGATGCCAATGTACTGAAGTTAATACGCTTTGCTGGATCCGTTTTCCTTCCTAAATGGAAATTGGATTCCATAAGTGTTCTTTTTAAAACTCTAAAACAACATTATTTTCATCAATTAATAACTTTGTATAACGAAATATGTGGTAATTAAGAGAACATTGCTGTGTAAATCCAAAAATTGTGAATAACTTTTTTTTATTGCTTTAAAATGTTCTAAAGGCTATGTAGAATTAATACGTATTTAAAATATTTTCCGAGTTATAGCATCAAGAGTTGATAGAGAAGGGTAGCAATATCGGGATATCCATCCCGAGCTCTAGTTAACGTTCACCAAAGTTCGCATTCACAATCGACTAAAACTAAAGTCTGTCCACTTTGCACGTCATTTTGTTCCACGGTTGAAAAGTACCAAACGTTTTTAAACCTAAACCTAAACGATAGATGGGAAGCTGTCAAGCGGTACACAATTTGCCGTACATGCCTTCGACAACATGGAAGGAATCGGTGCCGTTTATAAAAAACATGCGGTGTTGATGGGTGTAGTTATAAACACCACAAACTACTTCACAAAGTACGAGAGTTGCAAACAATATCCACCTGCAGTACAAATGATCTAATCAATTGCTATCATCAAATGGATAAAGGTTGCGTTTTATTTAGGATAATTCCGGTGACACTCTACAACGGGGACAATAAATTAAACACATTCGCCTTCCTCGATGATGGCTCCTCAATTTCGCTTATAGACGAAGCTCTTGTCATCTAGTTAAGGGCTTCTGGTGAAACCCAAACATTATGCCTTAGATTGACAGCAAATACCCATCGCACAGAGAGCACATCTAAAAAGGTGAACATACAAATTTCACAAATTCATTCAAATAAAAGATACAATATTTTAAACATACGAACTGTCAAATCACTTGGTCTTCCAAAACAAAATATAAATGCTAAAGAGCTGTCTCGCCGATATGAACATCTGAAGCAAATTCCTTTCAAATCATACGCAAATGCACGCGAATTCTGTTGGGTCTAGACCAGTGGAAACTTACAATTCCACTTCGTTCACGCGAAGGATATGAGGATCAGCCAGTGGCTTCAAAAACGCATCTCGGCTGGACAGTATATGGGCCATGCACTCAGAAACCAAATCGCCGACAAGAGTACTATAATGTAAATTTCCACATTTGCGACTGTCAAAGAAATGAAAATGAAAATCTAAGCACGATGTTGAAAAAATATATTTCGATCGAGTCATTTGGCACAAGTAATAAAACACTGTTGCGTTCTTCTACTGTTGAAAGGGCTATAGCTTTAATGCAAAACAACATAAGAAGAAGCGGAAAATATTCGTTGTTCCTTTGTTGTGGAAGGGCGACCAAAACAGAACGCCTGATAGCTGTCCGATGGCTGAGCGACGTCCTGGAGATTTGAAAAAGATAGCCAGCTGTACGAAAATCTACACAGTTAGAGGAATAATATAATATTTACACAAGCAGTACGCAAGAAAGTTAACGCTTCAGGAATTGCAACAAAAATTTGAACATGTATGGTATCTTCCTATTTTTCCAGTGGTAAACCATAATAAACCAAATAAGGTAAGAAGTACATTATTTTTTGCCTTTATTCCATTGGATATCGGACACCAGTTTAGACGCGGCATGTGAGATATCATGTCCCGCCTTAAAACCGAATTGATTATCCGGAACTATATGTTTGTCCTCAACCCCCCTAGACAGAGCTCTTTTGATTACTTTTTCAAAAACCTTACTGATATTCGGAAGGAGACTTATCGACCGGAGATTCGCCGTATTGGATATATCCTTCCCCTTTTGGGGATAGGTTGAACCACCGCCGTTTTCCAATGCGCTGGATAATGTGCATTATTCATTGCATTATTAAACAGGGTGGTGTAAATGTCCACCGCTTCTAGAGGAAGATGCCGAAGCACGATATTCGGAATACCATCGGTCCCCACTGATTTCTTAGCCCATATTGTGTCGAAGATCTCATGGAGTCCTTCCTTCGAAATGAACGGGGGTAGGCCACCCTCTCTGGCAATGACGTTATTTGTCATATTTTCGTCGCTAAACCGGGTGAAACCAGAGACCTCGGATCGCCAGTTCCCTATTTCATTTCAAATGCAGAAGTCGTGCACCAAGACGCGATTGTCCAGGTCGTAATTAGGGCCAATGGTATCAGTGGCCTTGTATACTTCCTGGAAAGTCGCCACTATGGTCTCAACCTTCTCCTGTGGATCCTCGATCACAAAGAAGTTGTCATCATCAGCGGCCTCATTTGGATCTATGACCGCTGCTACCAATATTTGTTCGTTTTTCGTCGTTCGGGCGATTTTAAGACATGGAAGGTCGTTCTGATTATTTCTCCGAAATATTTTATTTATTTGCGGGAACATATTCGAGCAGGTAGAGGTTATATAAGAGCGACTTTCCAGGAAGTGTACCAGGCGAATGTTATCATTGGCCCGAACCACGATTTGGAGAATCGAGTCCTTGTGCACAATTTCTACCTTCGAAATGAAATTGTGAATTGGCGATTCGAGAGCTCGGGTTTCACCCAGTTCAGTGACGAGAATATGGCAAATAATGTCATCACCAACGATAGGGTACTACCCCGTTCAGTTCGAAGGAAGAGCTCCAAACGATCTTCGAATCACTTAGAAGTAAGAAATCAGTGGGAATATATAATATATGGATAACCTATTAATTTCGGAATCAGTTCCTTCGCGAAGGGTAAAATTAACTAGCAAGTCTTTCATCTCTTTTGTCCAATTGATGCAGCACAGATGTTATTTTACATACATACATCATAGATACTCGTATGTACATCAGCAAACGCCAATACTTCTGGCACTCGAAATTCGAAATTAACAAAATCAGCTGAGATGTGCATATAAAAAGGTGATGCCAATGTACTGAAGTTAATACGCTTTGCTGGATCCGTTTTCCTTCCTAAATGGAAATTGGATTCCATAAGTGTTCTTTTTAAAACTCTAAAACAACATTATTTTCATCAATTAATAACTTTGTATAACGAAATATGTGGTAATTAAGAGAACATTGCTGTGTAAATCCAAAAATTGTGAATAACTTTTTTTTATTGCTTTAAAATGTTCTAAAGGCTATGTAGAATTAATACGTATTTAAAATATTTTCCGAGTTATAGCATCAAGAGTTGATAGAGAAGGGTAGCAATATCGGGATATCCATCCCGAGCTCTAGTTAACGTTCACCAAAGTTCGCATTCACAATCGACTAAAACTAAAGTCTGTCCACTTTGCACGTCATTTTGTTCCACGGTTGAAAAGTACCAAACGTTTTTAAACCTAAACCTAAACGATAGATGGGAAGCTGTCAAGCGGTACACAATTTGCCGTACATGCCTTCGACAACATGGAAGGAATCGGTGCCGTTTATAAAAAACATGCGGTGTTGATGGGTGTAGTTATAAACACCACAAACTACTTCACAAAGTACGAGAGTTGCAAACAATATCCACCTGCAGTACAAATGATCTAATCAATTGCTATCATCAAATGGATAAAGGTTGCGTTTTATTTAGGATAATTCCGGTGACACTCTACAACGGGGACAATAAATTAAACACATTCGCCTTCCTCGATGATGGCTCCTCAATTTCGCTTATAGACGAAGCTCTTGTCATCTAGTTAAGGGCTTCTGGTGAAACCCAAACATTATGCCTTAGATTGACAGCAAATACCCATCGCACAGAGAGCACATCTAAAAAGGTGAACATACAAATTTCACAAATTCATTCAAATAAAAGACACAATATTTTAAACATACGAACTGTCAAATCACTTGGTCTTCCAAAACAAAATATAAATGCTAAAGAGCTGTCTCGCCGATATGAACATCTGAAGCAAATTCCTTTCAAATCATACGCAAATGCACGCGAATTCTGTTGGGTCTAGACCAGTGGAAACTTACAATTCCACTTCGTTCACGCGAAGGATATGAGGATCAGCCAGTGGCTTCAAAAACGCATCTCGGCTGGACAGTATATGGGCCATGCACTCAGAAACCAAATCGCCGACAAGAGTACTATAATGTAAATTTCCACATTTGCGACTGTCAAAGAAATGAAAATGAAAATCTAAGCACGATGTTGAAAAAATATATTTCGATCGAGTCATTTGGCACAAGTAATAAAACACTGTTGCGTTCTTCTACTGTTGAAAGGGCTATAGCTTTAATGCAAAACAACATAAGAAGAAGGGGAAAATATTCGTTGTTCCTTTGTTGTGGAAGGGCGACCAAAACAGAACGCCTGATAGCTGTCCGATGGCTGAGCGACGTCCTGGAGATTTGAAAAAGATAGCCAGCTGTACGAAAATCTACACAGTTAGAGGAATAATATAATATTTACACAAGCAGTACGCAAGAAAGTTAACGCTTCAGGAATTGCAACAAAAATTTGAACATGTATGGTATCTTCCTATTTTTCCAGTGGTAAACCATAATAAACCAAATAAGGTAAGAAGTACATTATTTTTTGCCTTTATTCCATTGGATATCGGACACCAGTTTAGACGCGGCATGTGAGATATCATGTCCCGCCTTAAAACCGAATTGATTATCCGGAACTATATGTTTGTCCTCAACCCCCCTAGACAGAGCTCTTTTGATTACTTTTTCAAAAACCTTACTGATATTCGGAAGGAGACTTATCGACCGGAGATTCGCCGTATTGGATATATCCTTCCCCTTTTGGGGATAGGTTGAACCACCGCCGTTTTCCAATGCGCTGGATAATGTGCATTATTCATTGCATTATTAAACAGGGTGGTGTAAATGTCCACCGCTTCTAGAGGAAGATGCCGAAGCACGATATTCGGAATACCATCGGTCCCCACTGATTTCTTAGCCCATATTGTGTCGAAGATCTCATGGAGTCCTTCCTTCGAAATGAACGGGGGTAGGCCACCCTCTCTGGCAATGACGTTATTTGTCATATTTTCGTCGCTAAACCGGGTGAAACCAGAGACCTCGGATCGCCAGTTCCCTATTTCATTTCAAATGCAGAAGTCGTGCACCAAGACGCGATTGTCCAGGTCGTAATTAGGGCCAATGGTATCAGTGGCCTTGTATACTTCCTGGAAAGTCGCCACTATGGTCTCAACCTTCTCCTGTGGATCCTCGATCACAAAGAAGTTGTCATCATCAGCGGCCTCATTTGGATCTATGACCGCTGCTACCAATATTTGTTCGTTTTTCGTCGTTCGGGCGATTTTAAGACATGGAAGGTCGTTCTGATTATTTCTCCGAAATATTTTATTTATTTGCCGGAACATATTCGAGCAGGTAGAGGTTATATAAGAGCGACTTTCCAGGAAGTGTACCAGGCGAATGTTATCATTGGCCCGAACCACGATTTGGAGAATCGAGTCCTTGTGCACAATTTCTACCTTCGAAATGAAATTGTGAATTGGCGATTCGAGAGCTCGGGTTTCACCCAGTTCAGTGACGAGAATATGGCAAATAATGTCATCACCAACGATAGGGTACTACCCCGTTCAGTTCGAAGGAAGAGCTCCAAACGATCTTCGAATCACTTAGAAGTAAGAAATCAGTGGGAATATATAATATATGGATAACCTATTAATTTCGGAATCAGTTCCTTCGCGAAGGGTAAAATTAACTAGCAAGTCTTTCATCTCTTTTGTCCAATTGATGCAGCACAGATGTTATTTTACATACATACATCATAGATACTCGTATGTACATCAGCAAACGCCAATACTTCTGGCACTCGAAATTCGAAATTAACAAAATCAGCTGAGATGTGCATATAAAAAGGTGATGCCAATGTACTGAAGTTAATGCGCTTTGCTGGATCCGTTTTCCTTCCTAAATGGAAATTGGATTCCATAAGTGTTCTTTTTAAAACTCTAAAACAACATTATTTTCATCAATTAATAACTTTGTATAACGAAATATGTGGTAATTAAGAGAACATTGCTGTGTAAATCAAAAAATTGTGAATAACTTTTTTTTATTGCTTTAAAATGTTCTAAAGGCTATGTAGAATTAATACGTATTTAAAATATTTTCCGAGTTATAGCATCAAGAGTTGATAGAGAAGTGTAGCAATAAAAAAAATATATATAAAAAAAATATTTTTATGGCATTCAACGGACCTGAGAACATATAGAAACTGATGCGAATACTAATGCGATTTTGATAAAAAAGAACTGTTTAATGCTGATAGTGATGATATGTAGTGATATGTAACCCACAACATGCACATCGTTCTATAGAGTTATACTATGCCATATATACTCTTATATATAGAAACTTAAAATGCGTTTTTCCCGAAACAATGTTTTTATGAATCTGAGCACACGGTAATTAAAAAACGTCTGGATAAAACGCGTTAAAATATTGCGTGCTTCTTTTAATTTGTCGGTGAATCTACAAAATTTTAAATGTTTTGATAAGAAATGTGAATTTTTTAATGTTTAAATAACGAAATTTTTACGAAAAAATCGTACTTTCGCTTTTAAACTTTCCATTGACTATTCACTTTTAATTTTTTGCGCATTTTCAAGGTTTAGCTACGAATTATACTTGTTATTAAAATTCTTTTCATTGTCCTGTATTCAAAAATAAGAACAGAGAGTGTACGAAAATTATATGCTTTATTTTCTGCATTTTAGTTTATTGCTTCAATAAAACATTTACGAAAAACACATTTTAACCAATGTTTACTGCAATATATTACAACAAAATATAACGAAGATAAAGGAATTTTAAATTCATGAAAGTAAAATAACACTTATACAATTTCAACAAAATTCAATTAGCAGTTTACGCAACATTTTAGTATTTTAGATACCAAATCAAATCCTTTTCAGTATTTTTCTTAGTATTGAATTAGTACATTGGCATCACTCTGTTCTTTAATGTCATATTTAAAAACTTAGACATGACTTTCTCTACATTAAAATTTAACTCCATACTAACGTTAAAGCCGACTATGAAATTCGTTATTGCTAAAAAACCTTTTGGAAATGTGGAGATTATATTTAAGCTGTATATTTAATTTGGTTGTTAGTAAGTCTCAATATAATTTATATTTTTTTAGATAAGTAAATATGCTCTTTTGTAGATTTTTATGCATTCCACATTATATTGAGAATTGTAATAATTCATAAAAATATATTTTACAAGCATTTAAATGGTATTTAAAATCAGATGATTGGAAAATAGTTTCTTGAAAAAACAAAGAATTCCCTATATAAAGTTTATATACAATAGATAGTTCTGTAAAATTAAAAAAAATACTTTCTCTGACTTATCATATCATTTACAAGTATGAAGTGATAATTAATTTAGTTGTCTTTTTTTTTATTATGTTGAATTGGCTACTTAACAAATTACCTGGAATTGTTTGTGAAAACAATTGTAATAAATTTCCGAATCCACACAAAAACAAAAATAAATTTGATATGGTATTCATTGTTTTTTTATGTAAGTACGTATTAGAAAAAGATTTTAATTAAATGAGAATATTTGACAGGTATGTGGTAATCTGAAAAAAAGGGTAGGAAAATATATTTATTATATCGATAAAATCACGTAAATGCTATAGAATTTAATTAGATATGTATATTAATTCAATTTTTAACAGAAAAAAATTCGTCACCAACTTTTGCAAGAATATGCTGTACATGTAAGTACAATACGTGCGTGTTTTAAAATGAATAAATGAATGGATTATACACTAGTTTTTTGTATAATAAGTTATTGAAAGGTCTGAGGAATATGATAGAAAACTTTGAAAGTTTTGTTTGATAATGAAGGCACTATGTGTATCGGTGCTTTGTATTGTTGTAATATCAAAAAGTGGGGTTCGATTTTCGAAAGTAAGCGCTTTTAGCGAAGTTTTCGCAAATTTGCAACTGTATTGGGATCCAAATCGGACAGTTTGGCGTAAAATCCCAACTTCTTTTTCTTTCTTTCTCTTTTTGTCCTATTTTCCAAAAAACTTAACACATGTTCAGACATTTTAAAAGTAGTCTTATTTTCCTAAAAAAGTACGATGAATGTAGTTAAAATGGTCATGGTGGCAACGGAGTTTAATGGGGTTGATACAATTGTTCATATAAGAAATAACAATTTTCAACGTGTTACTGATACATTGAAAGAAATAACAGGAAATGGTCAACCAATGTGCAAATTACATTATTAGCCGATAAATTTCACCAGTCATTGCCGGTAATTCCACAATCAACACATGAGTTAAATGCTTGTTTGAAAGCTTCACATTTTCGAAGGCATGCGAAAAAAATTACTTGCTTAATCCGCCTATACCAGTATACACTGCAAGATATTTCTGGCGAAATCAATAACCATCAAATCCAATTTAAAATATTGTAATATGTTTATGTGGGCTCCAACTTACAGAACTTTTTTTTTGAATACAATCACTTTATTTAAATCAAAAATACAACAACAATTTATAATTTAATCACTTTTATCAATCACTGTTTTGTATGCAAACACTCTGTATGAAAAACGTTAACAAAAAGACATCCCTTTTTCTTTGTGTTAATCGTTATAAAAAAAATTCTCCTTCCTTTTATTGCGCCAAAAAAAACCGGTATATCTTCCAATAAAAAATGACATTGAATTCCAAATACTACGACCTAATTCTTCTTAGTGTTGATCTTTAAATGATAATTAATTTAAACATACGATATAACTAATTCGAATTGAAGTTAATATCTAAGCAATTGCTTTTAAATGTATATTTAAGTCTTACTCATGACTGCTGCTGCAACATGCTCCCCATTATGTGGTACTTCATTGCCATATTTGCCACCGGGCATCACTTTTTCATCTTCATCATCATGGGCATGGGCGTCTCCTTCGTAATTGACTACTGTGAAAGATATTCGTTAGTGAGACAGAATAAGAGAACATATATGCGAACAACAGATGTTAACAGGCACACAGTGAGTAAGTAGTGCATATCGGCCTTGGTATAATTGCGTATAGTTGCGTACTCGTTCCCTCCTTGTTGCGTGAGGAGCTAGAATCGATTCACTTAGCTTGGGATTTAAAGTCGTTGATCGGTGGATTGCGAGAAAATTGCGTATATATGTGGATGCTTATATGCATGTATTCGGTTTTATGAATTTTGCCAATATATAACATATATTATATTATATTATATATTATATATATATATTATATATATATATATATATATAGGGTTCGCCGAAAAAAAATTTTTTTTGAAAATTCTATAAAAAAAAACTACTGAATATTTTCTCAAATTAATTTTTTTATTTGAAAGTACAATCCTTCCGGTTAATAGTGGAAAATAATTTCATTCAAATGGCTGCCACGGCTGGCCATGCAGTAGCCTACACGATCGGTCCAATTTTTAAGCACATTATCGATTGTGTGCAGCTGTATTTCACCAATGGCTTCACGAATATTGTCCTTTAAAGCGTCAATTGTCTCCGGCTTGTCGGCGTAACACTTATCTTTTACGGCACCCCACAAATAATAGTCCAACGGTGTCAAATCGCAGCTCCGAGGTGGCCAAACGACATCAGCTCTACGGCTGATAATGCGATCTTCAAAAACAGGGCGCAAAACATCGAGTGTAGCTTCGACTGTGTGGCACGTAGCGCCGTCCTGTTGAAACCAAATGTTGCCAATATCTTTCTCTTCAATTTTTGTGAACAAAAATTCGTTCAACATGGCCTGATAACGATCCCCATTGACTGTAACGGCCAAAAATAAGAAAAATCGCCCAATTATGACTCTGGACCAAAATCCGCACCAAACAGTGACTCGTTTTGGGTGTATCGGCTTTTCAATGTATGCGTGCGGGTTTTCTGTGCCCCAAATGCGACAATTTTGTTTGTTTACATACCCGCCAAGATCAAAATGATCTTCATCTGAAAAGAAGTTTTTTTTTGGCAAAATCGGCATCTTCTCTAAGTCGATCGCAGGCCCACTTAGCGAAGCGAAAACGCATTGGATGGTCAGTTGGCTTCAACTCCTGAACCAATTGGACTTTGTATGACGTGATACCATGGTCTTTATGCAAAATTCGTCTCAATGATGTCTCCGAAATGTTCAATTTTTGAGAACGACGGTGAATTGGTGTTGATTGCGCTTCACGCACACTTTCTGCCACAGCAGCAATATTCTCGGGTGTATGTACTGTTTTTGGCTTTTCATGCTTTGGTTTATCGATGAGGATGCCAGTTTCTTTCACTTTTTTCACAAGATAACGAACATACGGAGCTGACGGTGCTTCTCTTCTTCCAAAATCCGTATGCAATTTTCGCACACGTTCTGCAACATTACCATGATTTTCAAAGTAATGTCGCAATATTTCCCAGCGTTGTTCAAGCATATACACAACCATATTCGTTCAGCGGAAGGATAAAAGAAATTATTTGTCAGATCAGACATGAGGTAAGTGTTACCATTCACGAAATAAGCACTAGTTGAAAAAAAAACCGTTAGATGGCGGATCCTATATATAATGAGTATGCATGAATGTTGGGTGTTTTGTATTATTGTTTTTATACTTATATTGTATATTATTAAAGGGAATCTTCTGAGATGATGTCGTTGCTGGGTAGACTGCAGATTTTTGCCATCGGTGTTTTAAACTCCCTTGTTTTGGATGAGTTCGATGTTTTTACTGTGACCACTCGTATTAAGTTGTCAATTCCCTGGTATATTTTCGTGATCCGGGCTAAACTCCATTTGGCAGGCGGAAGCTTATCGTCGCGTAGAAGCACTAAGTCTCCTTCCCTTGGTGTTTGCTTCTCCGTTTTTGTCCATTTTGGGCGATGTTGAAGACTTGTTAAATAGTCTGTACTCCACCTCCTGCAGAATGTTTGTAACTGTGCCTGAACCCTCTTCCACCTATCAAGGTACGTCAGTTTGTCGAGGTCGTACTCAAGCTGTGGCGGTGTTACAGGTGCTCCAAGAAGAAAGTGGCTTGGTGTCAGTGCTTGTCAATGACCTCATTGATGTCTTCTGATACCGGACAAAGAGGCTTCGAGTTAAGATATGCTTCTATATATTTGTGAGAAAAGCGTGCTGAGTTCCTCATAGGTAAGTACTGCAGTACCAGCGACTCTTTTTAAATGGTATTTGATCGACTTTACGCCAGCTTCGGCATTTTTGATGCCATAGATCCAAAAAATTTGACGCAGGTAAGAAACCATCTTCTGAACCCCTCCATATATTATTTTGTGGTGGGCATATGATATGATTAAATCTGTGTAGTGGTGTGTCGCCTTTAGGATAATCGGATGCTACTGTGCGTAGTGTAAATCTGCGTTTTGCAATTTGCCTCCAACTCGTAATACGTTTTGCTCATTAACGATTGGATTCAAAGTGTTCAACTCCTTTATTTTTGCTATGTTGTTCCTGACGAATTTCCATCTGTGCGATTCGGACTATCGCCGGGGTTGCTGAATGAGCTTCCCGCGGTGAAAGTGGACTTTTCTCTCTATTCAGCTTTTCTTTTCGCAGGTTTTCAGCAAATCGTTTGCAGTAAGAGATTACACTTGTGAGCTTGGTAAGACTTGAATGTCTTTGGATCTCTTCGCCTATGGTATTTTTGTCGTTCATCACACAATGTGCCTTCGCTGTCTGTCTTCCTTCTTCAGTTTCAAAACTGTTGAGTTGGGTAGAAAACGTAATCTTCCATGTGGTATTTAAAAATGTTGGTCCATACCACCAAGTATCGATGTGCAGTAGTTAAGATGGAAAAACTCCTCGGGACGCTATATCAGCTGGGTTTTGTTCGGATGGAATGTGATTCCAGCTGTCAGTGTTTGTAAGCTTCTGCACTTCAGCTACTCGATTGCGCACAAATGTTTTCCATCTCGATGGAGGTACTTTGATCCAACACAACGTAATTTTGCTAATAAAACAATAAAACAGCACCGCATAATTCTAGCCTGGGAAATATTACTGGTTTCAGTGGAGCTACTTTTGTTTTTGACATTAAAAGGTACAAGTGAATTTTGTTGTCCTCATCAAGCACACGCAGGTAAGTCACAGCTGCATAAGCTTTTTCTGACGAATCACTAAATCTGTGTATTTCTAGGTCGCTGTCATCCGTTGCTGTCTGGATCCATCTCGGCATACGAAGCTTTTCTATCGCCGAAAGCTCTGTATGGAACAGGGTCCACTCATGTTTGACATTCTGGGGAACAGGTGCGTCCCATTCGAGTCCACGCGCCCAAAGGTTTTGCATCAGGACCTTGGATTTAACAATGCATGGGGAAAGCCAACCTAATGGGTCGAACAGTTTGGCAATTGAGGACAATACATTACGTTTCGTGATGCCTACGTCTTCCTGATGAACCACCTTATCAGTAAGGGAATCGCACACTGGCAACCATTTCATCCCAAAGTATTCACGTGGATCAACTAATCAAACGGCAAAAAAAAAGTCCACTTCTCGATGTTCGGTTGGTATCCCTTGCATAAGTTCATCCGAGTTGCTGGTCCACTTACGTAAGTTAAACCCTGCCAACGCAAGAACCTTTCTATCCTCACTTCGATTTTTAGGGGGTGTTCAAGTGTGTCTGCTCCAGTTATTATGTCGTCCACATAAGTATCGTTTCATATGATCGATGCTGTCAAAGGGAAACTCGATGCTTCATCTTCTCCCAACTTGAGTAGGACTCGGATTGCGAGGTATGGAACTGATGCCGTTCCAAACGTCACGGTCTCCAAGCGATTAATTTCACTTGCTGCTGAAGGTTGTCGCTCCAAAGAATAAGTCGGTAGTTGGCATCAGTTGGATGCATCCGAATGTAGTAGTACATCTTCTCCATATCCGCGGTGAAGGTGAAACGAGGTTTTCGACAACGCAGTAAAACATCTATAATATTATTTGGTTTTTTTAGGTCCTACCCTCAAGTGATCGTCCAAAGAAGAGCCAAAAGTAGTTTTGAAGGCCGCATCAAACACGACCCTCCACTTAGTGGTGCTACTGGATTCTTTGAGGACCGTATGATATTATATCTCTCGATACTTCGGTCATGTGTCCGAGCTGTTTGTACTCTTCCATACATTTTTTGTATCCTTCGAAGCTTCTGATTGTTTGGGATGCGACTGGAGCCTTTCACCAATAAGATTCACCCAAGGTGAGTTTTTTGAGCCACCGGAGCCGTAAACCTTTCTGCTCTACAGTAGCGGGAGTGAGGTAATAGGGATCGGCCAACCTCAATCCATTTATATACGTCCATTTATTGAAGTCTATCTTTTGGGGCTTATGTCCTTCGTATGCTGAATGCAGTGAGCCGATGATAAATGTAATTGTGGCATGTTCCCCTGCTGACCTTTCCGAATCCAGATACTTCAGTGTTTGTTCCGGAGATTTAACAGCTGGACTGCAGATCCGAACCCGGGTCGATTAAGGCTCGGAGATTAAAATACTTTCCCGACTTTGTTCTTACCTTCACGATCGCTGTTGCCAAGAGTACCTATGTATTGGTATTGTGTTGTGTATGAAAGTTGTTGAGTGTTGAAGTTGTGGAGGGTTGACGATCGTTGGTTAGATGAAATGCTGGAGCGTTAGGATTTCCTATTGTGGTCTGAAAGGTCTGTGATTGTTGGGTTGGCTGGAAGTTTGATGGGTGTGTGGGGAAGTCTAACGGGGTTGTGTGTATATGTGCGATAGCTGTGAATATGTGTATGGGAATAGGAAATATATGTGTCTGGTGTATGAATGGACTGTATTGAGTTGTGAGGTGTTGTATATGAAGACATATGTGTAGGATGCGAGTTTGGAGATGAATTATAACTATTGTGCAATAGCGAATGATGTCTTTGGCCGCAAAAATAGCAACATACCCGGCTTGGGCATTGCTGCGTATGATGGCTGTACGCCAAACAGTTTTGGCATATGCCTAGCTTTTTAATTTCGTTGCAGTGCATACCTACGTCCATCGTTAAAAACTTGTTGCACTTTCGAAGAGAATGCTGACCATTGTTACAAATACTGCAACTATATTGTTGTTTTTGCTTTGGTCTTGTGGTAAAGGAATTCTTTGCTGGCTGCCTGGTCTGCGGTTCTGGTTTGTATTTTGGTTTTAACTTTTGCTGATCTACAGCTTCCAAAGTGCGAAACTTGTCTTCCAGAAACTCTGAGAACTCAGCCAAGGTAGGAAGCTCTTTCTTTGATCCTAGTCTCTCTTCCCATAACTGCTGAGTTAGGGCTGAAAGTTTATGGAGCATCATATAAATTATATTCCAGTTATTTGTCTGAACTCCCAGGTTTTTCCGTCCATGTAGGCATTCAGTGGATACATCGAACAGGTGTTTCATGTTGTTGGAGTCTACGCTAGTGATAACGGATTGCCCGAAAAACAGTTTGAGCTGCGTGTTAACCAACACCCGTCTGTGGTCATATCGGTTTATATGGATGTCCCAAGCCTTTTGGTAATTATCACTATCCAAGCTGAGAATTGTAGTAATCTTTCCGCCTCTCCCGTGATGCTTGATTTTAGGTAGTGAAGCTTTTCAATCTCCGTCAACGTTGAGTCGCTATGGACCAAGGAATGAAAAATGTCATGAAATGACCTCCAGTTGTCGTAACTACCGGAGAATGTAAGTAGATTAATTTTTGGTAGCCGGAGTTCATGCCTTTTGTTGGACGTAACTGTTTCTCAAGGTGGTCGAGTAGAGATGCACGGTAAGTCACATATAATTCCTTGATCGAATCGAATATCTCATCAATTTTTGAACTTTCAGTGTCAGTCTCGGCATTTGTAACAAGATCCCGACTCGCATTCATGCTGGCTTGAAAATTACCTTCGAGAAGTGTCATTTCGTGTCATCCTTGTTTATTTGTGCCCTCAGATTTTTGAGTACCTTAACGCTCATTTTATTTATTTAATTTACTCGTATGTGTTATACTATTACAGGCCAACTTACTACTCACTCACCTGTATATATTTGTCTGATTAGTCTTAATCTATATGTATTTTCACGGCGCGGGAACCTGTTTCGCAAACTCGGAGTTTTAATGTCTTTCACTTTATATTTTTTTTTTATATATATCCGCCTCGAAGGACCAATCTTTTGTATGCAAACGCTCTCTATGAAAAATGTTAGTAAAAAGACTTCCCTTTTTCTTTGTATTAATCGTTATAAAAAATAATCTCCTTTCTTTTATTGCGCAAAAAAAAAAACAGTATATCTTCCAATGCAAAATGACACTACATTACAAATACAACGACCTAATTCATCTTAGTGTTGCTCTTTAAATGATATTAATTTAAATATACGATATAACTAATTCGAATTGAAGTTAAGATCTAAGGAATTGATGTTAAATATATATTTAAGTCTTATTCATGACTGCTGCTGCAACAATCACTTTTACTTTACCTAATCTTTTACTTAATTTCAAATTAAAATTTAGAACTGGTTTAATCTCTGTTGAACGCTTTCATTTATATTCCCTACCATCTTTCGAGAACTAGCCAAGTTTCCATACTTCTTTCCATATTTTCGGAACTTTCGATATCGGTTATCAAAGAGCTTCCATTGCTCTTCCATTGGATATGAATTCTACTACCACGTGTAGAGATAGCACTGTTCACAATGAGAGTTTATCAGCTATCTGCTCTTGTATTCGCATTGTTGTTAGTACATCTAATATCCGTAAGAATAAAAATTGGCACAATGCTACAAGAGGAACTGAGATTGCCACGTCCTCTTTAAGAGATACTGTTTTTTTTTTCTGTGCACATACATGGTTTCATTTTGGTAAGAGAAAATAAAAAATAGATTACCTGAAAACGTATTTAACTTTAGAGAGATAATGACAGCGAAATTGACAAGTATCGCTACAAATGGTGACCTCTACGTGATTTTATATAAATTGACCAAGGTAAGCACGATCGTACGTGCAAACAGAAATAGACACATGTTGTTATGCCCGAGACTTAGGTAGGTAGGTAGGTAGGTAAACGTGGCTGTTGGAAAGACCAACTCACTAAGGTGTATTGGCCCACTGTGATGCCAAGTGGATCTATGATCCTCTTCCTCATGGAACCAGTTTGAGCTTATGATAAAGCGTAGAAGACTGTCAACGTCTATATTCTTTAAGTCGTTTAAGTCTTTGTAGAAGAAAGCTCCCAAGTGAAGTTTTTTCTCTGGAAGAGAGCTAGACATGTACGGAGTAGGTGGGGGATTGCCTCCTCTTCCTCCTTGTCCATGCAGCTTCTACAGAAATCGTTTGTAAAAGCGCCAAACCTTCTTGTATGCTTGCCTATAAGGCAGTATCTAGTGATGACACCTATGAAGGCGCTGAGATGTTTCCTATTTATAAACATCTAAAGAGCGATTCAGATCCAGCTTTGGCCAGATCTGATTGGTCGCTAGACATGTTGGTCCAACAGTTCACTTAAAGTCTGTTTTTTTTAGGATCCAGCTTTAATATTGCTTTGCACGCGATTGGTATACCTATACTGCCCTTTTCCGGTAGAATAGATAGAGTGGTTCCAATTTTGGTGAGTCCGTCGGTCGTACAATTCCCTGGAATATCTCTGCGGCCGGCACCCAACAAAGGTGAAGGTTGAACTACCCTGACATCTCCATAAGAGATGATCGGTATTCCAGGGCGATTTTAAAATTTAATGAACCTGATTTCAAGGACTTGATAGTGGCCTGACTATCCGAAAAGATGCGGATATGCGGATTTGGAAGACGGAAAGAGAGGCTTAGATTTAGCTTATCTGAGAAAACCCGCCACCAAACACGTTATTGGTTTTAGATCCATCTGTGTAAAAGTGGATTGACTTGTCCTCCATGAAAGCATCTTCCTCCCAGAAGGATATAGAGGAGAAGCTTACATGGAAGTATTTGTCAAACCGATGTTCAGGAATGGTGTAATCGATGTTTGCTGTGAGGATTCCTAATATATTGAGAATATTAGCGTTGTCAAATAAATTATTAATCCACCGTGTAGTAGCTTTAAAGCGAATAGCTGCAGTCGCAGCTACTTGCCTGCTGAAGGTATCGAGGCGTGTTAAGTGAAACAGAATATCTAATGTCGCGGAGGGAGTAGAACGTAGGGCTCCGCTAATGCATACACTTGCCGTTCTTTGGACTCTGCTTAGTTTACTGCATTTGACTACATTGTCTAAGGCCGTCCACCAGACAATAACCCCGTAGGTGAGTATCGTTCTTATGACCTAGTTTTATAGCCAGTTGGTTATGCGAGGTTGGAGGCCCCATTTGTTGGGTCCTGTCAAAAATAAGACCCAGATATTTTGATGTATCGGAGAAGACTAAACTGGTACCGTTTATTGGGGTAGGGTCTATAACATAGATAAACTAACCTAGATGGCAAACTCTACGAATACTTTTGCAAACCCTTAACTTTCGCACAAGAACACCATGAGTAAATTCCAACACTTTTACAGCTTTGTCAAAATTTGCTAGAATGCGAGCACTTTACAAGTCTAGTTGCTAGAAAGAGAGCAATTTACAAGTAGAGTTATTAGATGAGAGCGATTTGCACGCGTGTGTGTAATGTCGATGACGTTTTTTAACAAAAATGTCTTGTGTAAAATGGGAAAGAAATTGCCATTGATGACAATTCACACGTATTCACAGACAGGGTCACACGGATAAAGGCAATGAGTTGAAAACCGCTTTTAATTTTCAATATGTGGAAAGTTTGCCATCTATGTTAGTTTATCTATGATCTATAATTGTTTTATATTTCAACAAGTTCAGTTTTATGGTGGTTTATTTCCAATGCACATCTGCTCAACGGGTTAATCTATTAAGATTTAGCTGAACAAGTTCTTTAATGGTATTAAGGTGCTTACCTGAGACGTCTATAGCAACGTCATCCGCTTTCAGGTATATCAGCAGTTCATTAACCACTAAGTTCAAGAGAAGGGGAGAAAGGGCCTTGGTAATGAAAACTACATTGACTTTTCCGTATGAAATTGGATTTTGGATCAGTTCTACACAGCTCCTCATGATATTCTGAGGACCTTTGTAGCTCGGCAGTATTTATGTATGGTTTGAAGCTATGCAACGCCCAAAGCAGTTTGTCTCTTGTAATCCGACCATGAATTTTGTTCACGGTTGCAGTAGTCATGTTTGGGTTGCTACTGTGAGTGTCGAATAGCGGATTGAGTGATTCATCACTTGAGGTTGTTCAAGAGCCATAGGATTTTTTCTAACAACTAGGCATCATAGAATTTGTAGGGAGCATTTTTCTTAGCCGCGATGCTTTCGAGGTTTCTGTAACATTATCACAGAATGATCTCCAGGATTGTCGCTTTGCCTTTCTCAGTACTTTTTTTAAATATATTTTGAGGGATTCTTTGTATGAGTCCTAGTCAGTCACTTTTCTTGTGCTTTTTGCTTGGTTAAAAAATTGTCTGCAAATGTTTCTAAGCGTTCCTAGTGCTCATTTCCACTAGTGCAGGAAGCAGTCTTAGCCTGATTAAGAGCCAGGGTGGATTCCTTGACTTTCATATCAAGCTCGTTGGTGTCACGCAGGGTACTTAAGAATTGAGATGATAGCGTTTCTGACAGTATTTCTCCGGGCCTTACACGACATTAAACAAAAAAGGAACACGCGAGCTGTATTTCGGCTGGGTATTTTGCCTTTTGTCTTCAACACGTGGAATAAGTAAACAAAAAGTTTATTTAAGCATCTAATTACTTATGAAGACATCAGAAAATAAAAGCCACTCACAGAATAATACAGCGAATCCAAAACAGTACCAAGAGTCACTTGTATTATTTTAATTATTATTCCTTCATTTAGTTGTTTATAATTTTAAATTTTACAAAAATGAACCGTTGAATTACTTTTCGTCCTCCCATTTTTAATTGTTTATTGATTATCTTACACTTTGGTTTATTCCCACCGGTGAAAGATATCATTTTGCTGTGAGAAAACTAAACTCCAGGTTGTTGCAGTTTTTTTGTGGGAATCTACGTTATTAGCAGGCACAGCTTTGCGAAACAACGCCTTCCTTAGAGAAGTCTATGGGTAACCCTTAAACTGGACCTGGATATTGTTGATGCTCTCTTAATATCAGGCAATTTCTTTTTGTTAAAACATCTGTGGAAAATCGATAGTGTAGTTCGACCACCTGCCACATATGTATGTCAAGATATATGACTACTATAACTCCTCCAACTATGTTTTTTGAACTTCCCGGAATTGGGTCCAAAATATTTCTCCAGAAGTGCTTCTGATTTTGAATGTCGACGGATAATCGTTTTTTGATTTTGTTAATTGATTTTGCATCTAATTGTACTCTATTTAATTTGACATTGATGCAACAATCTACTAGATGCCATGCATATCTAAGATTATTAGTTTCTTTTGGTTTATGAAATATTCTTGTGCTAGTTTCCAATGTCACAAATTTACAATTAATTTTCAGTTCCAACTAATACCATATTCCTTTATTTGTCAAAGTTCTTTCTTGTTTTTTTTTTATTACAGTTACATTTATATTTCCTCATCCACAGGGAATTTTAGAATCTTTTTATAAAATTTGCACTTATCCCTTGTGCTGTGACCCCCTCATATATATATACTTTGTTTCGCATTAACACATTAATTTCGCAACTGCTATAATCTAATCTAAATCTCTTAAATAATTGAGACGTACAAACAAATGTACCATTTATTTTTTTACAGTATTAAATATTATTTTTTAAGTTATACAACTCCTTGTCTTAACTTATCATTATAAACTTATTTGTTGCGTCAATATTTAATTTTGTATAGACAATAGACTGTTAAATATTTGGCCTTTAACCTTCATCTCATCCTTGTGTAGAAAACTACACAAAAAAATTTTGTTTTCTTAATTTCTCAAAAACCACTTCCGGAATTTTCTGACTTTGTTTATATCCTTGATTACCGAAAATAAAACGTAGCTCCCCATAATAAAAGTGTTTATGGCGGTTAATAATGCATTAATTACGTTGTCTACCCTCATGTGTAAATTTCTACACATACGGACAGTAAGTGCATGTCATATAAAAATTCATTTGCGTTAAGTGTTTTAGCAAGTGAATATCGTTGGTATATTTAGTGAAATTTATAAAAATAATAAAAGACAACAATGTCAAAAGCAAGATATCTGACAGAAGAAGAAACGGACGCATTTTTGAATGAAGGCGATGCCGATGTCAGTGATGTTTCTGGAGACAGTGATGACGAATTTGTGCCAGAAGAGAATATTGATGATGACGATAACATATATTCAGACGATAGCGATTCTGACGAAGAGCAAGCGAGTGGCTCAAATGAAACCAACGAATCAATTGCTGAAGTTGAAAATGTGGATCCACTGCTTGTTTCGAAAGATGGTATTGTTTGGCAACTACAGCCATTTCAGCATCAAAGTGGTAGATTGCGGAATGAAAATATAATTTCTCTTCATCCTGGAACAACAAGACATGCCAAGGCTCGTGTTGATGGCATCAAAGATGCTTTTTTGCTTTTCTTCCCACCACAAATTGGAAATAACATTTTGAAGCATTCAAATACGTATGCACAAGCAACATATGGTAAGGATTTCAAACAAATCGATTCGAATATGTTGCAAGCATATATTGGTGTTTTGATTTTAGCTGGTGTTTATAGGTAAGTCGTAGTTGCTTTCTTTCTTATTTCAACTGATTCTTGACTTTTTTACTTTTAGATCGAAAAACGAAACTACAATTGAATTGTTTGATGATATTAGCGGTCATCCGGTGTTTGGGGTAATTATGTCGAAGAAAACATTTAAGTATTTGAATCGTGTTATTCGTTTTGATGATGTCATTAGCAGAAGACAGCAACGATCTACAGATAAATTTGCACCGATTCGGGATATATTTGATAAATGGTCCAATTTATTGAGTGACTACTATAATCCACATGAATGTGTGACAGTTGACGAGCAATTACTTGGTTTTCGTGGAAGATGTAAATTTCGTCAATATATGCCATCAATACCAGTAAAATACGGACTAAAATTCTGGTTGCTGGTTTGTTCTTATACCTGCTATGTTTGCGAAATCCAGCCACATTTGGGAAAGGCGATTGGAGCTAGTTCGAGTGAAAAAAGACAAGGCGAACGAGTAATTTTGGATCTCATTGATGGCTTGAAAGGTCACAACATAACAATGGGCAACTTCTTTTCCTCATATGAGCTTGGGCAAAAATTGTTGTCAAAGGGCATTACAATGGTTGGCACGATGAGAAAAAAATAAAAGAAGCATCCCACCAAAGATGCTTGAATGCAAAAATAGACCGTTGTATGAATCTACTTTTGCCTTTACCGAAAACACAGCACTTGTTTCGTACATTGGACGGAAAAATAAGTGTACCGTGTTGCAAAGTACTTTGCGTAACTCAATTGAAATCGAATCGAAAAAGTTACCAGCGATTATAGCCTATTACAATAAAACAAAAGGTTTGTTCATATACTACTTTTTGAAATTTCAAGACCCTCTAATGTTTTTTTTCATTCAATATAGGCGGTGTGGATACGGTTGACAAAATGCTCACTTGTTACAGCTGTAAAAGAAAAACTAACAGATGGCCAATGACTGTATTTGCAAACATGATTGACATTTCTGCTTTGAATGCATTAATTATTTTCAAAGAAGTGAATCCGAATTGGCAAGCAACACAAAAAACAACAGTAAGAAGAAATTTTCTACGTGAACTTGGAATATCCCTTGCAAAACCACTTATGGAAGCTAGAAGTGCGAAGCCAAGCTCAGCATCGTCTGCTTTATTGCTTGCAACTGTTTTGGAAGAAAGTTCACCATCGTCACCTTTAGAGGATGTTTCTGCATCAACTTCAACAAATCCACCAAAACGGTCAAGAAGCGTTCTACCACAAATTAAAGGCAGAGCAAGATGTCACGTTTGCTATGAAGAAAAATCCGCCAAAAAAAAATTAATGCCTATGAGACGATTTGTTGTTTTTGCACAAAAGCTGCATGTAGAAATCAAAATAATCGAAATATATGTGTAAAATGCATTCAAAAAAAATTAATTTGAGCCTACCTACCTTCTCCTGTTATTTTAGAAATAAATTATAAAAGCAGTTTTTCGGTTTAATTTAAAAAAGAATTTAGAAAATGCATTAAAATCCCATATGTGTAGAAATCTACACACGAGGGTAGAGAACGTAATTTATTTTGAGGATGAGATGAAGATTAACTCCAACTGGAGAATTTTGAAATTGACGTATCTCATTCAAATACGATTGAATAGAATTACTCTTCTGATATATTTTTCCTCGGCTTTGATTAAATGTATAGAATCATTAATGTTACTAGTTCTTGTGTTTTGAATGCTACCTATATGCATAACCTGCTTACCTAAATTTACATTTTCTTCCATCCTAATAAATATTTATTCTGACCTCATTTCCTTTCATTGCGTTAATAGTTTCTGAGTAATATTCAGCGTCTTATTGTGCCGACTAATGTTTTGGAACCAGTACCCATTATGTTCATTAGTCCTCTTCGTCCTCTAACCTGTTTACCTATTAGTGTTTATATTATGTGGAATTTATGTTCTGTTAATGAGATTATTTAGTAATACTTCTTTGTATTTTCCGTAATTTTTATATAACTTAAACATAGTTCATTTATTATATTAATTACATTTTTAATATTATCTATGTAGTCGTTTAATTCTGCTATATCAATTTGATTCAATACTCGTAGTTATATGTTTTATGTCTAATATTTTATACATATTTTCGAATAATTTGTTACAAAGTTCATTGCCGTTATCGGTGAAAATAATTTTTGGTAACCCGAAATTTACAATTCATTCGTGTATAAATGATTTAGCTACTGTTCCCATTTCCTTTGTCTTGAGGGGTATAAATTTAATAAACTTAAACAGATCGTTTTGAAATGTAAGACCAAATTTAAACCCATTGGAAGTAACTTTTAGTGGACCGATTAAGTCAATTGAAACCTTCTCTAGTGCTTTTTACAGCTCTGATAACTATTTTCATAGGATTCCGATTTGGTTTCCGAATCAACTCTTCCATCTGACGATGCTTACAGTTCCTAGGTCTTTTTGCATACCTTTCCAATAGAATTTTTTCTGATTTTTTTTATATAATGCTTTTGGTTCTACACGACAACCTAAGAAGCTGCTATGGTTTTCTGGCAATATACTCTTCCTTTCATTTAGGTTATCGACCTCCGTACGATGACTTTGCCCATTGTTTTCGTCTTTTGAAGTATCTACTTCCAGATCTTCATGAGCATCTTGATCCTTATCCTCATTTGCTAAACCATATACCATTTCCTCAATTATTCCATCAACCTCCTCTAGCGTTTCTGTTTGTTTATCTGAATTGACGTCATCTTTTTCTTTTTCTAACATCCTCGCATTCCTTGACAATTCATCTGCAATTCTTACTAATATTTTTATATCTAATTTCATTTTCAAACTCCTCAAGCTCCTGAAACTCTAGGCGCGAACCAGACTCTTCAACATTAAAGAGCCAAGTAAGTGGTCTATGATAGGTCTCAACTTTAAATTTTCTTCCATATATACATATGTAGGATCAAACTATTGCTGACCACTCATTTCCAGTAGTGCTATAATTTTTGAATATCGGAGAACCTGAAATTTTATAATAGCATCTTTCAGGTTTTCAAATGATTCCTGTTGTTCTACTCCCCTGGTCAATATTATGTTTTTCTTTAGCAACTTATTAAGTGGTTCCGCTATTTTGCTGACATTTTGTACGAACTTAGGATAGTAACCTATAATTCCTAAAAATGATGTGATTCCTTTCTGATTATATGTTGGTTGCATTTTTACAATTTACTTTGATAGGATTGGGTTTTACGCCTTGTTCAACGACACTACGCAAAACCCTGTTAGTACGGTATTCATCAACCGTTGAAAACCTGCCGAACGACATGAGCGTATTTCGAAATGTCCGTAGGGAGTGCTAAAGTTGGTCTTTTCTATGTCGTTTTCATCTACTGGGTTTTGATGAAACCCTTAGGTCAAATCTAATGTATTGTAAAATGTTTGTGTACTCTATAACCATCCTCCATTTTTTTTACTGAGTTACTGCTTCTTATTATCCCGTCTTGCTTTAGCTTTTCGAATTTATTACGCACCTCTTCCCCATATATCTTTGGGTACCTGTACGTTTTGGTAAAAGCCGGAAGTAACCTTTCGTGGTCCTAATCTGATGCTTTTTCACACCCGTTTGAGTAAGCCTTTCGTTTTAAATGCTAAAGACGTCACTATAACTTCTTACTATGAACACAAAACTTTCTCTTTCCTCTTTGTTCATGTGGTCCGTCCTATTCTTTTCCGTTACTTCTATTTCTGCATCTTTATTTTCTGGCTTGACTTCATAATCATCCAGATTCATACCTGCAATTTTTACTTTGCTAATATCTGTAGTATTTAATATCGCAGTTAAATATTCACGTTTACTATTTATTTATAATCATAAATCATTCTGGAAAATCTATTCCTTGCCTTATTTCTTGTTTTAGAATAACCACCCGGTCCTTAAGATCAATACCATTATCTAGTTTTACAACCCTAAAGGTTCCGCTTCTAAGCTTTAAGAATTTTTCCTCACTTAAATATTTGAGATTTATTTCGTCATTTCTACTTCTAATTATGCCTTCCTCATAATGTATAGAGTAACATCCTTCTTGGCCTATAATGCCATCATAGTTGCCAAGTAAGTCGTTTTTTGTAACTTGCATTACAATTTTAGCTAACTTTACTTTTACTTTGGAAATATGTTAGTTCACTGTCTTTTACAAATTCTCCAATAGTTTCTTTGGGTTTATTTCCCAGATCTTTAAATCTGATCGTTTTAACTGGACGCACTTTGCTCTTATAGACACAATTCGCACAAATCATTGATATTTCTGCACCCATATCAATTATTATTATTTTTTTTGTATAATTTGCGCGCGCTAAGGGGATTTGTGTAAAATGCTTGCACACAGCGCGGGCGAAGAAAAATCAGGGAGACAAGAGAGGTACCGATGAACGACGGTTTTAAATGTTTGAAGGTTATAATGACTAGGAAATAAACAGCTCGACAGGGCATTCCATAAGCAAATTGTATGGTTCAAGAACGAATAACGATGTTTCAGTGTACGTCCGACAGTGGATTTGAGGGCGTATTGATAAGCATTCATTAACAATTCCTGGGTGTTTCAATTTCGCTCTAATGACATCAGATACATATTATTGTGTCTTGCAGGCATTAAATTCTATTCTGCCAGTGGTTCCCCAATTAGTTATGCTTTGAATATCCGAATTAAATAAACTTAACATACGCTACCGTTCTCGTTCTACAGCCGAAGAGCAGTGGCGTGAGTCCGGGAACGATTATGAAAAGCAGAGGGTACTGTGGTCAGCAAAGGAATGTATTGAGTTATAAATAGTAGACAACAGATCGTTGATGAAAATTAAAATGAGTGCCAGAGACAAGACGGAGCCCTAGGGCGCACCAGAATTTATTTTCAACGTTCAGAAAGGTAATTTTTAATGCATTGAAGAAGAGAGTCGTCGATCCCAAAATCATGCATTTTCGACAAAAAGAGCTTGATGCCAAAATCTGTCAAATTCTTTAAGAGTATCAAGTGCAATTATCTTGCTTTCGGTAGATTGATGTACGCTTTGGTTCCTTTTTCGGTGAGACCAGTGGACCTGTTGCTACGAAAACCATACTGTCAATCATTGAGAAGTTTTCGGGTTTCGAGATATTTCATGAGCTGAAGATTTATCAGCTTTTCAATGACGGTAGTAAAAAGAAACGTGAGTGCAATGGGTCTGTCGGAGGAGACAGAAGAAGACTCCATTTTTAGGGAAATGTATTTACCCTTCTAACAACAACAGGATTCTAGTGCGAACTGAGGACGTAGAGGAGAGGCAAATTAGTATTGTTTGTCTAAAACTTAAGTCAGCTGATCTCAAACTGCGTGTACTCAAGCGGAAAAAGCTACTGACTTCTGGGCTTTATTGTGAACATTTTGGGCATCGTCCCATCCTTATAAATATGTCACGTACCACAACAAATAGATCAATGTTTAGTAAACCAAACGAGTAAAAATTGAACAAAAATATTCGTATATTTGGATTAAGAAGGGTGTTATATTTTTGAAGAAACAAGAAGGCCTTAAGTCATTAAGAATCAGTACTTTTGAGGATCTTGATAACTTATCGTGATTTGTTTTTGTGGTTTTTCATTTCTTCATGAATAATGCTCTATGTGATGATCCTCATACTAATTTCTTGCCTAATTCTTTTTGTAAATTTAATAGAGAATTTTATAAAAGTATTTTCCATTCTTATGAATTAAGAAATAATTTCTATTTGGTTCACCAAAACATACATAGCGTGTGAAAAAATTGTAATCTATTGTTGGTGCATCTGGAGTCATTTTTAAATAAGCCCGATCTGAAATCTGGATATATGAAGATGAAAAAGATCTTTTTAAAATACCAAGTTATAGGCATCAAGCTAAGTGCAATGATCCTTATGCTGCAGGAAGAGCTGCCGTTTTTTAGTATTATACCTTTGTATACACTAATATATGTATATATTTCTTAAATGCTAACCTAAACCCATGTAAGCTGGCCATCGCTATTCACAGAGAAAACGGATTGGTCAGCTCTGCCTCATTAGTGAGGCTGGTCCGTAATTGACGAAAACGACGACGAAACATCTTCCCCATCATTCAACCACCAGAAATGCTGGTGCTGCCGAACGACATCCCTCTTATCGCGATTCCCCACCGCACTACTGAACCTGAGGCGATCCACACTGCCGTGTGCGACGTCTCTGCTGTAATTGAGTCGCCTGTCCCCAGCTGTCCGAGGGACATGGAAGATTAACGGAGCCGCTGATCTATCATGGAGAAACCCTATCTGATCTAGGTAGAGGAATGCTTCCGGTGGAACGAAGCCGTCAGAGCGCACACTCTCGTGGTAAAGGTAATTGGGGTAGTAAGCCCCAGATATCAGGTTATTCGTCGAGGTCATTGCTCTTGAAATGTGCCTTCGAGTCAGCTTAATTACGAAGTTGTCCAGTCGTATCAGGTTCGCTCTGTTGTAAAGGACCTCGTTAGGATAAAATTTCTTGTACTCCGACTCTGGTGTCCTGTAAAAGCGAAGGCAAGCCCTCTCAAACACCAGAATCTTTTCCATTAAGCTTGCTCGTACATTGAACCACACGGGACAACCAAATACCAGAAGGGCCATGTAGCAGATTACCTTTACCATCGCATCGAGTTGGCTGCTATAAAACAGTCTGTTTGTAAGGGCAAAAGCGCCTTTGGCTCTGGATAGAGCAGCATCTACATTTTTGTTAAAATACAGAAACTGATCTAGCCAGATCCCAAGGTATGTGACTACATTTCGACAGGCAAGTGGTTGTCTGTGTTGTCCAATGATAGTGAACTTTCGCCAATTTTTTCTAGTATCCCTAGAGGCTCCAGACAACGGCGTCCTAAAGAGAATAGTTTCCGACTTCTGAAAGTTGATTTTCAACTTCCAGTCATCGCAAAATCGTCTTATCTTATCGAAGTCACGCTGCAAAAGAGTATTAATAACCTCGATTTTTGGACCTGTTCTGTACGCAACCAAATCGTCTGCGTACGCAATAGTATGGGGAAGTGAACCTATCAAGTTGCTTGTATAAATGTTGAACAGGATCGGCGAATTGACCGCGCCTTGCTGAAG
The DNA here is from genome assembly GCA_949129095.1 of Volucella bombylans. Lineage (NCBI taxonomy): Eukaryota > Metazoa > Arthropoda > Insecta > Diptera > Syrphidae > Volucella > Volucella bombylans. The sequence goes on along the minus strand of OX422140.1, from coordinate 263,152,818 downwards.
ACCATTTTTAATTTGAAATATTCCAACAGAAGTCACATCACCATTCTTCACGATGAACTGTCTGTAGTGTAGCATATTATAAAGAATGTACAAGAGTGGTTTACTGATCCCCAGCCTAGTCAGCTTATAGAAAAGACCCTCTAACCATACGGTGTCGAAGGCCTTCTCCAAGTCAACAAGGCAGGCACCAGTGCATTGTTTTTTGCCTTTATCCCATGGGATATCGGATACCAGTTTAGACGCCGCATGTGAGATATCATGTTCCGCCTTAAAACCGAATTGATTATCCGAAACTCTGTGTTTGTCGTCAACCCACCTAGTCAGAGCTCTATTGATTACTTTTTCAAAAACCTTACTGATATTCGGAAGGAGACTTATCGACCGGAGATTCGCCGGATTGGATATATCCTTCCCTTTTTGGGGATAGGTTGAACCACCCCCGTTTTCCAATGCGCTGGATAATGCGTATTATTCATTGCATTATTAAACAGGGTGGTATAGATGTCCACCGCTTCTAGAGGAAGATGTCGAAGCACGATGTTTGGAATACCATCGGTCCCCACTGATTTCTTAGCCCTGATTATGTCGAAGATCTCATGGAGTTCTTCCCTCGAAATGAACGGGGGTAGGTCACCCTCTCTGGAAATGCCATTATTTGCCATATTTCCGTCGCAGAACCGGGTGAAACCAGAGCCCTCGGATCGCCAGTTCACTATTTCATTTCGAGTCGTGCACCAAGACGCGATTGTCCAGGTCATAATTAAGGCCAATGGTATCAAGTCGCCCCTATGGCCTCGACCTTCTCCTGTGGATCCTCGATCACAAAGAAGTCGTCATCATCAGCGGCCTCATTTGGATCAATACCTGCTATTGTCAGTAACCGTTCGTTGTCTGTTGTCCGGGCTATTTTAAGACACTGAAGGTCGTTTTGATTTTTTCTCCGAAATTGTTTATTTATTTGCGGAAACATATTCGGGTTGCTGGTGTTTACAGCCCGAACCTTGTTGTTCCAATATGAACGTACAGCAATTCTGTTATTCTCTTTTATTAACGTTTGCACAATTTTAATCGACGACTTCAGTGTCCTAATCTCCGGGTCTTGTCTGTCAGTTAACTCTCTATACAAGTTTTTAGCCTTGACAGAAGTCTACTTTTCTGTCGGTCCAGTCCGTCAATAGTAGGATTGCGGAACAGGTCTTCGTTAGTCGTACGTCGATACCGCGGTATTGTAGTGTCCATAGTTTGTTTAGTTGTCTCTTCCATTTGTTTTAGGTAATTGTCGATCTCCTCGTTTGACAAATTCCTATGGAGCTTGTTTGTGAAGAGCGCTCTTGTCAAGGTTGCGGAGAAGCGTGTCCATCGAGTCTTACTGTAGTTATAAGAATATCTTTCGACAAACTCCTCCAATTCCGTAATTTCGTTGGTGCTAAATCCGCAATGGTCGCTGTCATACACGAATGTGCGCAGACTGTTTAGCTTGTGTAAGTTCGTACCTGTCAGTCGTATGTGTTCGTCGTACAGCAGTAGATCCAAATCAGACCCGCCTCTGGGAAACGACGGGTTATCCGTCGCTTTAAGACCGAGTCTATACATGACATCGTGCTAACCCCACCAACCGAATAGTAGGTTCCCTCTAGTATTTGGCAAATTACTTCCCCAATCTCTGTGTCTAGAGTTGAAATCCCCGCCGATTATAAAATAATTCTCCCCCGATTCCAGCCTCAGAAGTCGAAAAAGCGTGTCGAGCTCTGTAATGAATAGGGTGGATTGTGAAGCCTCAGGTGCATAAACAGAGGCCAAGTACAGCCGCTTTCCACTGCGGAGCGGGATGTAAACGACGACTGCCTCCAACACCCGGAACCTGCGCAACACTCCCTTGCACAGTCTGTGAAATTCTATACCTTCTTCAATGAAGATCGCGACATCTCCTCCACGTTTGGATCTGGGCCGGTTTCTTCTTCTAACAATATAATTATTGTACTCCAGTTTGTGCTTATCGGTTAGCGTGGTCTCGCTAGCGAAAGTACATCCGGAGTTTGGTCTTGTAGCAATTTAAACATCGCGGCTCTTCGTTCGATCGTAATCAGTGAATTAACATTCACCGCAAGGACCTTCAAAGTTTGCTCCACCATGTGCGTACCCATTACGACATGTGTTGCGTTATGCCCGGCAGCAGCGCGTAGATCTGGTCCACCCTCTTGGCCTGTTCTTGCAACTGCTTTTGCAGCTGCGCCATCTGCCCTTGGATTGCAAGCAAGATGGCTAGCATGTTGGGTGCAGCTTCCGTTGTTCTCGGCATTAGCGCCGGAGAAGCAACAGTCGCTTGCTGTACGGTAGCCTCTCTACCTGAAGCCATTTAGGCGTAGGAAATTTGGGACGTGACGGTTGGTGTTTAAAACCTAACAGGTGAACGTTTGACCTCCACCTTCTGCTGCCAAGCCAGTTTTGCTTTCTTTATGTCAGCGAACTTATGACAACCCCGATAGTTTGCGGTGTGTCCCACGTTTCCACATAACACGCACGAGTGCTGGGACCTATCGGATGCTCCGTTAACACCCAGAGCACACTCCTCGGAACTGTGGTTCTTAGCGCACTTCACGCATCGAGGCAGTTCGACGCGGCGTGCCCGAACATCTGGCAGCGAACGCATTGTATAACGCCTTCGCTCCTTTTTAATTTTTCCCAGTGAACTACCTGGTAGTCTAAGACATTGATACTCCTTAGACTATCCAGACGGCTTTCGGGACTGAGCTGCACTAGGAAGAACGGCAGACTCCGTTTCTCCCGCCTGGCTCTAGCTGTGGTAAATGGCTTTACCCCCACAAACTTGAGTCCTTCGCACTCCTTCTCTTTGAACAGTGCTAGGATTTCCTCAGGATCAGAAGACGGTTCCAATCCGCAGCATCGATTTTCACACTTCGGTGCGAATGAGAAGTGCTCCGTCGTCGTTTCTTTTAGGAGCTCTTTCACTTCGCGTAGCCCTCCACTGTATTACAGTGGATGGCATGGCGATCGTTCCCCAATCGCTTAATATTAAAATGATTACCAATAACCAACTTACACAGGTCCTTAGTAGCTTTTACCTCTAATTTATAGGTGTTGATAGGAGGCACCTTCTCCTTCTTCTTCTTCTGCTGCTGCTGGTTCTGTTGTTGTTGTTGCTGCTGCTGTTGTTGTTGTTGTTGGTGGTGTTGTTGTTGTTGTTGTTGTTGTTGTTGTTGCTGCTGCTGCTGTTTTTTCAGCTGCTGTGCTTTCAACTGTTGTTGTTCTCGCAGTAGTTGCTGCTGTTGCTTTTGCTGCGGTTGTTGTTTCGGCTGCTGCTGGTTTTGTTGTTGCTGCAGTTGTTGCTTTTGATGTTGGGAGCTCTCTACTTCTAGTTGCTCCCTCTGCCAGCGAGCAGTTTGTCATTGCTTAATAGCAATCACTTTTTCGTTCAGCATTTGTATGCTGCTATTAATTTCTTTTATCTCTTCGTCTTGATCTTCTGACTCAGATGCCGCCAGTGAAGCAAAGATGTTGTTGCCCCCCTTGTAATGGACTTCATTAGAGATGTACCCCAACGCATCATCTGCTTGTGTTTTGCTTTGTTGTGCTAAAACGGCACTTATCTTCTTTTTCACTAAATTAGGAGGGGTTTTCACCCTCTTCCTCCTTTTTATGCCTTTCGCCACCGCACCGACAACAGTAATGTTGCCTTTTGCAACTCCCGCTATGGGAAGAGCGGAACGCTCTCCACCATCCATCACGTGCTTTCTTTCCTTATTATTTTTTGGTTTTGTTTTAATATTATTATATACATATATATATATATATTACACTTTGAAAAGAAAAAGAAAAAGTTCCAAGTTTGACCCGGGATTCGAACCTGTGTCCCACGATTCGATGCCAGTCGTCGCTAACTGCCAGGTTACCGAGTCAGTTAACGAAGTTGTAACTAACTTGCTTTGAAAGGAATCACTATTTTTATTTTTATTTTACTTGAAGAACAGCCGACACACGTCTATTCTCACTTGAGATTTGCGAACGACTGTGGTGAAATAAAATATCTACATACGAGTAGTTTTAGGCCATGATTTATTATTCTGAGAACACATTGAGTATATTTGTAAAAAGATAGGTAAAAAAATTGGATATTTAAAAAGGATAAGAAATCAAATTTCGACTATGTGTGCAATAAATATATATAATATAACGTAATTGTAAAGCCGGATTTTGAATATTGTTCAACTATTTTGTTTTTATGTAAGGAGGGTGATGAGTAATGTTCACAAAAAAAAAAATTAAACAAATATGGTTCAAAACAAGATACAAAAAATATATTTGAATTAATTCGAATTGGTACAAAATTGTGTTTTACAAGTTTACTTAGCTGTGGTCACTGCTGCTAGTTAGTTTAGTTTAGTTTTAAATGCATTTTATTTTCTTAACACTAACTCTTACATTCTAACAAAAAAATGCTTAAATACTAGCTTACAATTACTTAACAATCTTATACTAACTTACTGGCCCCACACAGGCACTCCAAGCTACTCTAAATTCTTATATCTATGTCTTTCGACTTCATTTACATTTTATTTGGAAATGTTTATTTTATATACTTAGGGCTAAGAAAAAATTGTTAACAAAAAACTTAACTTTGGATATAATTTTTTATTTTTTATAAAAACTTAATATCTAACTTAAAATAAACCTTAGACTACTTAACCTATATACACAATACATACATACAGACACCAAGCCATTATGCACAATAATATACATACATTAGTATATACCTTTGTGTATACTAGTATATGCATATATTTCTAAATGCTAACCTAAACCTATGTAAGCTGGCCATCGCTATTTACTGAGCAAATAGATAGATCAGCTCTGCCTCATTAGTGAGGCTGGTCCGTAATTGATGGAAACGACGACGAAACATCTTCTCCATCATTCAACCACCAGAAATGCTGGTGCTGCCGAACGACATCCCTCTTATCGCGATTCCCCACCGCACTACTGAACCTGAGGCGATCCACACTGCCGTGTGCGACGTCTCTGCTGTAGTTGAGTCGCTTGTCCCCTGCTGTCCGAGCGACATGGAAGATTAACGGAGCCGCTGATCTATCCTGGATCAACCCTATCTGATCTAGGTAGAGGAATGCTTCCGGTGGAACGAAGCCGTCAGAGCGCACACTCTCGTGGTAAAGGTAATTGGGGTAGTAAGCCCCAGATATCAGGTTATTCGTCGAGGTCATTGCTCTTGAAATGTGCCTTCGAGTCAGCTTAATTACGAAGTTGTCCAGTCGTATCAGGTTCGCTCTGTTGTAAAGGACCTCGTTAGGATAAAATTTCTTGTTCTCCGACTCTGGTGTCCTGTACAAGCGAAGGCAAGCCCTCTCAAACACCAGAATCTTTTCCATTAAGCTTGCTCGTACATTGAACCACACGGGACAACCAAATACCAGAAGGGCCATGTAGCAGATTACCTTTACCCTCGCATCGAGTTGGCTGCTATAAAACAGTCTGTTTGTAAGGGCAAAAGCGCCTTTAGCTCTGGCTAGAGCAGCATCTACATTTTTGTTAAAATACAGAAACTGATCTAGCCAGATCCCAAGGTATCTGACTACATTTCGACAGGCAAGTGGTTGTCTGTGTTGTCCAATGATAGTGATCTTTCGCCAATTTTTTCTGGTATCCCTAGAGGCTCCAGACAACGGCGTCCTAAAGAGAATAGTTTCCGACTTCTGAAAGTTGATTTTCAACTTCCAGTCATTGCAAAATCGTCTTATCTTATCGAAGTCACGCTGCAAAAGGGTATTAATGACCTCGATTTTTGGACCTCTTCTGTACGCTATCAAATCGTCTGCGTACGCAATAGTATGGGGGAGTGAGCATATCAAGTCGTTTGTCTAAATGTTATATAGGATCGGCGAATTGACCGCGCCTTGCTGAAGACCATTTTTAATTTGAAATATTCCAACAGAAGTCACATCACCATTCTTCACGATGAACTGTCTATTAGTTAATATATTATAAAGAATGTACAAGAGTGGTTTACTGATCCCCAGGCTAGTCAGCTTATAGAAAAGACCCTCTAACCATACGGTGTTGAAGGCCTTCTCCAAGTCAACAAGGCAGGCACCAGTGCATTGTTTTTTGCCTTTATTCCATTGGATATCGGACACCAGTTTAGACGCGGCATGTGATATATCATGTCCCGCCTTAAAACCGAATTGATTATCCGGAACTATATGTTTGTCCTCAACCCACCTAGACAGAGCTCTATTGATTACTTTTTCAAAAACCTTACTGATATTCGGAAGGAGACTTATCGACCGGAGATTCGCCGGATTGGATATATCCTTTCCCTTTTTAGGGATAGGTTGAACCACCGCCGTTTTCCAATGCGCTGGATAATGTGCATTATTCATTGCATTGTTAAACAGAGTGGTGTAAATGTCCACCGCTTCTAGACGAAGATGTCGAAGCACGATGTTCGGAATACCATCGATCCCCACTGATTTCTTAGCCCTGATTATGTCGAAGATCTCATGGAGGTCTTCCTTCGAAATGAACGGGGGTAGGTCACCCTCTCTGGAAATGGCATTATTTGCCATATTTTCGTCGCTGAACCGGGTGAAACCAGAGCCCTCGGATCGCCAGTTCCCTATTTCATTTTGAATGCAGAAGTCGTGCACCAAGACGCGATTGTCCAGGTCATAATTAGGGCCAATGATATCACAGGCCTTGTATACTTCCTGGAAAGTCGCCACCATGGCCTCGACCTTTTCCTGTGGATCCTCGATCACAAAGAAGTCGTCATCATCAGCGGCCTCATTTGTATCAATACCTGCTATTGTCAGTAACCGTTCGTTGTCTGTTGTCCGGGCTATTTTAAGACACTGAAAGTCGTTTTGATTTTTTTGAAATTTTATACCTTCTTTAATGAAGATCGCGATACCGCCTCCACGTTTGGATCTGGGCCGGTTTCTTCTTCTAACGATATAATTATTGTACTCCAGTTTGTGCTTATCGGTTAGCTTAGTTTCGTTAGCGAAAAGCACATCAGGAGTTTGGTCTTGTAGCAATTTAAACATCGCGGCTCTTCGTTCGATCCTAATCAATGAATTCACATTCACCGCAAGGACCTTCAAAGTTTGCTCCACCATGTGCGTACCCATTATGGCATGTGTTGCGTTAGGCCCGGCAGCAACGCGTAGATCTGGTCCACCCGCTTGGCCTGTTCTTGAACCTGCTTTTGCAGCTGAGCCATCTGCCCTTGGATTGCGAGCAAGATGGCTAGCATGTTGGGTGCAGCTTCCGTTGTTCTCGGCATCGGAGCCGGAGAAGCAACAGTCGCTTGCTGTACCGTAGCCCCCCTACCTGACGCCATTTGGGCGTAGGAAATTTGGGACGTGACGTCTGGTGGTTGAAATCTGACAGGTGAAGGTTTGACCTCCACCTTCTGCTGCGGAACCAGTTTTGCTTTCTTAATGTCAGCGAACTTAGGACAACCCCGATAGTTTGCGGTGTGTCCCACGTTTCCACATAACACGCACGAAAGCTGCGACCTATCGGATGCTCCGTCAACACCCAGAGCACACTCCTCGGAACTGTGGTTCTTAGCGCACTTCACGCATCGAGGCTGCATTTGGCAGTTCGACGCGGCGTGCCCGAACCTCTGGCAGCGAACGCATTGTATAATGCTTTGGCTCCTTTTTAGTTTTTCCCAGTGAACCACTTGGTAGTCTAGGACATTGATACTCCTTAGACTATCCAGACGGCTTTCGGGACTGAGCTGCACCAGGAAGAACGGCAGACTCCGTTTCTCCCGCCTGGCTCTAGCTGTGGTAAATGGCTTTACCCCCACAAACTTGAGTCCTTCGCACTCCTTCTCTTTGAGCAGTGCCAAGGTCAGTAGACGGTTCCAACCCCTTCAGCAGCATCGATTGCCGCTTTTCACACTTTGGTGTGAATGAGTAGTGCTCCGTCGTCGTTTCCTTTAGGAGCTCTTTCACTTTCGCGTAGCCCTCCACTGTGTTACAGTGGATGGCATGGCGATCGTTCCCCAATCTCTTTATGCTAAAATTATTACAAATGACCAACTTACACAGGTCCTTGGTAGCATTTACCTCTAGTTTATAGGTGTTGATCGGAGGCACCTTCTCCTTCTTCTTCTTCTGTTGCTGTTGTTGTTTTTGTTGTTGCTGTTGTTGTTGCTGTTGTTGCTGTTGTTGTTGTTGTTGTTGGTGTTGTTGCTGCTGCTGCTGCTGTTTCTTCAGCTGCTGTGGTTTCAGCTGTTGTTGTTCTTGCAGCAGTTGCTGCTGTTGCTTTTGCTGCATTTGTTGTTTCGGCTGCTGCTGTTTATGTTTTTGCTGCAGTTGTTGTTTCTACTCTTGCTGTTGGGAGCTCTCTACTTCTTGTTGCTCCCTCTGCCTGCGTGCAGTTTGCCGTTGCTTAATAGCAAGCACTTTTTGTTCCAGATCTTGGATACTGGTTTTTATATTATTGATTTCTTCATCTTCGTCTTCCGACTCAGATGAAGCTAGAGAGGCAAAGTTGTTGGTGCCCTCCTCCTCTTTGTCATCTTCAGCTGTTAAAACAGCACTTTTTTTTTTTGGTTAGATTAGGAGGTGTTTTCAACCTTTTCCTCCTTTTAATGGCTTTCGCCACGGTTATGGGAAGAGCGGGGCGCTCTCCACCATCCATCACGTGATTTTTGTTTGCCTTTTTTTTTCTTATTGCTTGTTGGTTTTGATATGTATTACACAGTTAGAAAAAAAAAACAAGAAAAAAAGTTCAAAATTTCACTCGGGATTTGAACCCGTGGCCAACGATTTGTTGACTGGCGCCGCTAACCGCTGGGCCGCCGAGTCAATTGACAAAATTGCAACTAATTATATATATTTATTTGTATATATACACTGAAAGCCGAAAGACGTCTATTCTCACTGGAGATTTACGAACGACTGCATTCCAAGAATTTAATAGTTCTAGATGACATTAATATAAACATTTTAGTCATACATGCCGCTCATGGGCTTGAATCATGCATTAATGAACCCACCGGATTAATTGACAACTCCAGCTCTTGTATTGGTCACTTGTATGTGAGGCTTTTTTTATAATTTACGCGCACCTAAGGGGTTAGATGCCCTTTTACTGTTGCCACGGCGCGGGCGGAAAGATAGAAGGAGGAGAAAGCACAATTGTTTTTTGTAGTGGTTTGAAAGTCAGGTGTATTTGGTTTCGATATTAGCTCTCCAGGAGTGTGAGTCCGAGTAGGACGGTGAGTTTTTTCTTCACTCAGAGTGATTCGAACGTTATAATTCACACTTTTTTTGTGCTTGAAAGCTCTACAACAGCCAAATCTACGTTCCAGTGTTATTCCTTCAGACGCAGAATTTTTCTGACTGAGTTCCAATTACAAATGGAAAACTTGTCATAGGTAGGATTCGAACCTTGACCCTCCGAGTGAGAAGCGATTGCTAGTACCACTACTCCACTGCCACCCCCTATTAATCGTGATCTATCTTTGGTTAGCTCCATCTCCGATTTCAAGATCTCTGACCACTGCATCACATGTTTATTTATTGAAAACCTTTTGTCTGTTAAACCGAATAAACTAAATATTTTAGTTTCAAAACGAAAAATAGATTTCGACAAACTTAATACTAACCTGCTGAATGAAAGTTGGCTGGATGTTTATAATGCAACCAATTCTTCCCTTGTTTTTGATTCATTCCAAGCTATTTTGAATACTCATATTACGAGTATACTTTGTTCTGCTCGTTAAAAAAAACAAAAAAATAACAAATCAAAAAAATTAAAACCTTGAATGTCAAGTTATTTGTTACATAAAATAAGGTTGAAAAACAAACTACGAGTTAACATACAAGAAATAAGCATCCTAACAATGCGCACATACGACATTTTTATGACCAGCTATGTAAATAAGTACATATTGACTTGGGTGTGCAAGGAAAATTTCTATGTCAACCAGTTCCATAGGGCTAAAGGAGATTTAAAAAAGGAGTGGTCTATCATTAAGGAGTTATTTAATAAGCAAGCTTCTGACCGTGGATCATCTTGCATAAATTCGAATGGTAGAGTTTTTTTTTTGTTTTTTTTTTTTTTTTAAGAACTACACTTAAAATGCCTGAGCACGTGTTAAATATTTAGGATAATGGGACAGAGAGAGAGAAAGAAAGATTTTTGGGCTCAGTGGTTATTTCGCTCCATGGGTGGCATCCAACATTTAATGGGGAGACTAAATTATTAGTGTAATTGGACTTGTTATTGTATTAGAGGCAACCATTCGTCTTACGAGCATTAAGTTGCCTGAAAATGTCTTTCGGACGCGGCTGTGATTCGAACACCGAACCTTCCGATTTGGAAGCCAACGCACTACCACTTGAGCCACGGCCACCCAGTTTTAAATAATCCTATGGAAATGGCTGACAAGTTCAACGATTTTTTTTTCAATATTGCTTGCGGCACATACCGTGAAGGAGGCTGGCTTCAATGATGAAAATTGCTTCATCAGGGAAAGGGGATTCTATAATTCCCTCTTTTTTGAGACTATCTTGGCACTTGAATTACATTGGACTATTATGACATTAAAATCTAAAAAATTTTACACTTTAAATAGCGTTTCTAGTGCTCTACTGAAGAAAATGTCTTTTAATATCATTGATGTGTTAGCATATATCTTTAATGAAAATATTTTCAATGGTACTTTCCTGAACATTTAAAAGTTGCAGAGGTTATACCTGTTTTTAAAAAAGGGGATAAAACTGATCTTAATAATTACAGACCTATATCCCTTCTTCATGTTTTCTCCAACATTTTCGAAAAAGCGGTGAAAAGTAGAATTCTTTTATTTCTTGAGAACAAATCTTTTTTTAGTCCGAACCAGTACGGATTCAGATCTATTAATTCTACAGAGGATGCACTGCTGAATTTTTATAGTTGTATTGCTAGTAGCCTAGATTCTAACAAGATGATAGCCTCACTCTTCATAGACATCACAAAGGCTCTTGCTACCGTCGATTCTGACATTTTGCTAAGCAAACTATCTAAAATGGGCTTCAGGGGCTTCGTGGTTATGAGGTTATGTTATACTAGCGTGGTTTGGATCTTATCTTAAAGAAGGAAAAGAGAGGGTCAAAATTGATGGTTCATACAGTGAGTGCCTTGATATTCAGATGGAAGTCCCGCAAGGGTCAGTACTATATTCCATATCCCCATATTCTTTCCTGTCTTTAGAAACTCTATTTTCAGTCTAAATATAAGAGGGCTTCAAATAGGGATGATATAGCGTGTGTCTACTCTAGTAATTCTGTTCCAGACCGTATTGCTGATATCAAGCATGATTTGCAAATTCGAGGCATTTGTTTAACATGCATAAATTGGCTATCAGCAACAAAACCAAGGTCGTGTTTTTTAATCTTCCTGGCTTAGACTGTCACTCTCCCAACTTAATTTTTCATAGCTCGAACTGTAGAGCTCTTAAAATGTTTACCGATACATGTGCCTCGAGTAATATCAGTACATGCCTTGGCTTCAGCATAAAATATGCACGTATGTGCTTTGTCATTGAAACGGTACCTGCCTTTAAGTACCTAGGTTTACAAATTGACAATGAAATGAATTGGAGTTTGCATACATCTTCATTAAAAAAATATCTACTTTCGATAACATTTATATCATTTGAGTCATTTCTGTTCGCGTTATCTTTTGGAAGCAGTCTACTATAGCTTAGCTCTTTCGAAGTTGCAGTATGGCTTGAGGCTTGGCTTGCTGGGAAGCACTCATAATAATAAATTGCAACCTATAATAATTTCACAAAAAAAATCTTTTACGCCTTATTTGAAAAAGAAAGCGATGTGACCATAGCTTACCTCTTTTCTGTAATTCCAAAATTCTACCACTCAAACATTTTTATTTCTATAAAGTTTTAAAAATCTTTTTTCTTGGGAGTGGATATTTGAATAACCAAAAATTTGAATTGGCTATTATTCCAGACATAATTCTCACAAATACTTGAATTTTTTTACTTTAACAGCACCTAGGCTGTATTCAAAATTCGAAGTATAAAGAGATATTCTTCCTTTATTAGAGAAGTTAAGATTTGGCTTTTTCATTTTGATTTTCATGAAATACACCACCTGTTAGGAATTGTTGTATGAAATTAATCAAATGTCACTCCTTTTATCGTCTATAATTTTCGACTTTACGAGTAAGTTTAAGGTTAAGTTTATACCTATATCCTGAGATCTTAAACACCACCCCACAACAAATTTTTATTTTTTTTAACTAATGTTTATTTTTGTTCTTTTTATATTTAATATTTGGCATTTGGCTCGATATATGTTCACTGGTTTACTCAACCCCAAAATGTATCTAAAATTTTACTTATTTCAATTTAGCAGATCCTAACATAATGGAAAATACATTTGTTTATTCTCTTTAATTTTTGTTAATTATGAAACATGTTGTTAGTAATTGCCTATATTTCAACAAAAAATACTGTCATATTTTGTAGCTATTGATTTATGTACGTAGTAATTGAAGTAATTGAGAAAAAGAGATTCGGCTTTTCTCCCTTCCATATCTCAATCGGTAACTTATTTATAAGCACATTTGATATCATACTAAGTGGGTTGAGGACAAAAATATAGTTCCGGACAATCAATTCGGTTTCAAGGCGGGGCACGATGTCATACATGCCAAGTCTAAGCTGGTGTCAGACATGCAATGGAATAAAAGCAAAAACCAGTGTACTGGGGCCTGTCTGGTTGACTTGGAAAAGGCCTTCGACACCGTATGGTTAGAGGGGCTTTTCCACAGGCTGGCCAGACTGGGCATCAGTAAACCACTTTTGTATATTCTTCATAATATGCTCAGTAGCAGACAGTTCATCGTGAAAAATGGCGATGCGACTTCTGTTGGGACATTTCACATTAAAAACGGTCTGCAACAAGGTGCGGTTAATTCGCCGATCTTATTCAACATTTACACAAGCGATTTGATAGGTTCACTTCCCCATAGCATATCTGGTGTCTCTAGGGACACCAGAAAGAATTGGCGAAAATTCTCGATCATTGGACAACGCGGCCAGCCACTTGCTTGTCGAAATGTAGTCAGATACCTTGGGATCTCCATCCGGCGCATGCTGGTATATGGGTGTCCCGTGTTGTTCAACGTGAGAGCGAGCTTAATGGAAAAGATTCGGGTGTTTGAGAGGGCTTGCCTTAGGGTTTGTCTTCACCTTTACAGAACACCAGAATCGCAATACATAAAATTCTATCCCAATGAGATTCTATACAACAGGGCGAATCTAATAAGAGTGGACAACTTCGCTATTGAGTTGACTCGAGGGCATATTGCGAGAGCAATGACCTCGTCCAATAACCTGATATCTGGGGCCTACTACCCCAACTACTTATATCATGAGAGTGTGCGCTTGAAAGGTTTCGTGCCCCCTGAAGCGTTCCTCTATTTAGACATGAAAGGGCTGATCCAGGATAGGTTTGCGGTGCCGCTAATTTTCCACGTAGATCGTGCAGTGGGTGAGGGGCAACTCAACTACAACAGAGGCGTCGCACAGGGCAGTACTGAACGTCTCAGGTTTAGCAAGGCGGATTCAAAACGCGATAAAAAAGATGTTGTCTTGCAGCACTAAAATATTTGGTGGTTGAATGAAGAAGACCCGACTCCTTCGTCGTTTCCTTCATGTCCAGGTTAGCCTAGTCAGAAGGTAAAGTGGGCCATATTTCTCTTACTATGTCTAGAAAATGGCCGGCTTACATAGGTTAGGGTAGTTTTAAGGTATGAAGGTTGGCAACCTTGGGTTAGCTAGCTGTTAGGTTAGCAACTTGAAGTTTGCTAACAATTAGGTTAGATTAGATTGTATATTTAGACTAAGTAGTTTAAGGTTTAGTATAAGTTAGCAAAAATAGTTAGTTTAAGTAGTTTAACCATTTATACCCTTAGTAAAAGTTTTATGTAAACACAAAAAAATGCTCAGTTACTAAGTTTTTTCTTAAACAATTAATTTTTTCTTATTTTAACTATAATAGATGATAATTAAAACTAATTAAGATTGAGAATTCTAAATTAGACGTCGAAAGACATAAAATAAAAATATATTATAGTTTAGCTTAGAGCGCCCGTTTTTTGGGCGTTAATTAAGTTAGAATTAGTTAATTAAGTTATAATAAGCTAGCATTTAAGCATTTTTTCTGTTAGCATGTACGAGTAAGTTCAGTAAATTTAAGATGAATAAAATAAAATACATTAAAAAGAACATTTGATATCGTGTGATTTTTGATGTGTGCTGTAGTTCAGATTGCTTCAGCCCAATACGATTTAGGTACGTTCGCATCGTATAGTACATCGTGCCTTCTATGTGATTATTCGATTCGTTCGCTCAACTAAACCATTTTGTTGGTGACGTGGGTTTGACGTTTTAAATTTGATGCCATTTTCATCAAAGAGTTTCATTATTTTGATTATTATATTTGAGAATTCTTTACCATTATCCCAACGAAAAATTTTAATCATTTTTCCAATTTGATTTTCCTAAACGTTCTTGAATGCACGAAAACTATTGTATACTTCATCTTTTGACTTTATGAAGTCAGCGAACACCATTCGCCTGTGATCATCAACGATTGTTAAACAATATCGATTTCCACCTAATGGAATTAAATCACAATGTACCGTTTCCAAAATCGGTGATGCTCTTTTTCCCTTTTCATTATACAGTTTACGAATCTGCTTTCCTTTCAATAGATGCACTTAACTCGCTCACCTCAGTGTACTCAAAACCTTCAACAGCACCATATTTCATAATTGCTAAATCGGCTGCCTTTAAATGTCCTAAACGTCGATGCCAAGTTTCGCTTGCGGCTTTCGATGCAAAAACTAACATGCCGAAATGTTTACTTCCATCCAATTTATATAGTCCGTTTACAACAGAAGCTGTAGCAAACAATTCGTTCTCTTTGTTTCGAGTTATCACATCGATTATCACATCTGTCTGAAAGAAACACAATACTATTCCCATTGTTAGAAATTTGACTCAACGATAACAAATTGGCTGCCAACTGTGGTATACACAACGCGTTGCTAAAATTGATATTGACTGGTTCACCATTAGCTTCGACCATTAGTTTCGTTATTCCAACGCTTTACACCCTCATGGTTTCGCCATTTACAGCCGTTATCTCTTGCAAAAATTATCCTTTTTTATTTGAAATCCATTCCGGGTGCATTTCCATGTGTCATATCCCTCCTGAATCAACATACCAGTCGTTCTTGTCAAAATAACCGGACAAAAATATTACACTGAATGCCCCTAGATTCTCAGATCCTTTGTTATCCGATTTATTTGGGCATCTATTGGCTTTGTGGCCCTTACGCTTGCATGAAATGCAGATAAAATTGTTATTATTTGGCTTATACGCTCTGCTACCAGCTCCCTTTTTGCCAAAGAATTCTCCTTCACTTAAGTCAGCGATCTCTTCTCTTGTAACAATTTGGCTTTAATTTCGTTCGAATCCAATTTCACTCTTTTAATGTTATCCAAAGCCATAATCATTGGTTCGTACTCTTCAGCAGATCAGAACCTAACTCTATCATGCCATTCTAGCCGTTTATGATTTCATTCACATATGTTTTCATTGAGTGACATGTCTCGAGCCTCGTGGTGACTAAGCGAAATTTTCTGATAAATTTCATTGTCCGAAAAAGCTGAATTTAGCGTTTGCCAAACACTGACAAAACCAAAATTGACTTGGCTTTCTTATTTTTCGTCGCATCAGTTTCGGTATCGGTTTCAAGAATACATTTTTCAAGGCCTTCATGCGCCAAAAAATTCCCCATCGCAAATTTTCATGTTCAATAATTTACGAGGCACCGAAAATTTGTTGCTCATGTTGATGACTGCGAAAGAATGTGAACAAATTATATTACATAACCGAAAAAATACGTCGGTGTTTTAATTGTTGTAGACACGCAGTCTGTACCGGACAGAGCAGCAACAGCAAGAAATATACACAATATTTCCAAAAAAAAAAAAATTAAAACAATAAACATAAGCTTTTCTGGGCCCATGGCCTGTTGAGAGTATATATATGTGCGTAATGAAAAAAAAAAGTCAGGTTTATGTAAAATGTGGGATAGAATAGAATCTTTAATAAGTCGCTTTGATATTAGCTGTCATGAATTGATTTGTCCACAAACAAGCGTTTATACACAATGTTTCAATAGTTTTTGAGCCATCAGTGAAGATTGCAATTTCATTCGACCTGATTATTACATTTTTTTCTCAGTCCTCACTCCAAACGGGATATCGAAGTCGACCAGGGAACGAATTTCATCCGTTAGAATTGGATAGTTTGGCAGAAGCTCCGTTAGGACCGTGCCATGTCTGAAACTACTGCTCTTGAAGTAACCCAGATTAGCAAATTTTATCGCACTGTTGCCAGCAAGTTTTTTAATCTGTAAATCAAGCGGTGTTAATGTAATGTAAATAGCATTATATGCCTTTTTGGTTCCTTCCGCTACATTAAGATTCCAATTCAGTTTTTTTTTCAGAATCACACCAAGATACTTTGAGCTGTCCTAAAGGGACAGTTCCACTCCGTTGAGTTTTGGGTGTTTTGGAATGGTTGGCATTGAGACCACAGCTTTTTGCTCAAGTGGTGATCTTTTTCAGGGCAACCTCCATAATGTCTCTTAAAATTCTAAGTATTTTCCCTGTACTATTACGACCATGTCATCTGCGTATGCCGAGGCATGCGAAGGCACGTACTGAGCTTTTTGAGGATGTTATTGATAGCCAGCACCCACATTAGTGGAGCTATGACTCCACTGTGAGGGGTTTCCCCAGTTACGGATATTATGACCAAGCTTTACCCAATGGAACAGTTTATTTTCCTGCTTGCAAGCATGTTCCCAACCCAGTTTGTAATGCCCTGTTCAATGTTAGCGTCTACTAGTGCATTTTTAATGGCGGTGCAATAGATTTCAATATCAAGGAAGCTTGCCATCGCAAACTCTCTGAAGTGTAGACTCTTGCCTATTTTCCCCACCACTTCGTACAGGGCGCTTTCTATAGATTTTCCTTTCATGTATTCATGCGGTGACTTAGTCAAAAAGATATTACTGCATCTATTCCTAATATTAATCTCCAATAATCGCTCCAGGGATTTAAGCATAAATGATGCCAGATTTATTGGTCTGAAATCTTTTGCTGTTATGTGCCCCTTTTTGCCAGTTTTAGGTATAAAAACTAATTTAACTTACCTCCAAGCTATTGGTACTTACACTATATTTAGACTGTCTGAGAATTTCCATAATTTTCTGGATTGCTACCTCCGTTATTTTCTTTAGCATAATCGGTATAATACCATTCGGACCGGGAGATTTATACGGCTTAAAGGACTGAATTACACACCGTAATTTTTTCCTATTAATAAGAACAGTTTTTTCCTGTTCAGAGAGAGGGAGATCAATGTTCTCAGTGTGCATTCCAGGGTCGTCTGATACTGTTGATCCCGGAGAGTGGGTTTTCACCAGTGTTGAAGGAACCTCTTGGCTGTTTTCAGCCCACGTTCAATCACTTTTCCTGAGGTAGCTAGGAACGCTCGCTTCCTTTGAGATCATTTTGCGTAACCTCGAAACCTCGTCCGCTATCGCGATACATTCGCAGTATTTCTGCCATAAAGCCATTTTTGACTTTCTAACTAGGAATGTATTTGTTTTTTTTTTTTTGCAATCGTAGTACTCATTCCATGTACTGTTGGTTCTGTAAAGCTTTGCCGTATTATAAAGTTTCCTAACCACTTTCGTTTTAAAACCTATATCCCTATTCCACTATTCCACCAATTTGGTTGAGAAGTTTTATGTGCTCTATTAGCCGGGCAAGATTTCTCGAACGCCATTGTTAGTTCCTTATTAATATTTTCTTCCACCCAATCTAAGTTAACAACATTATCGCAGGAGATTGATTAGATATCCATGTGTTTATTTACCTCTTCTGTATACTTCACTCAGTCAGTCTTTCTAGGATTTCTTTGAAAACTACATACCCTGTTCTGAAAGTTCACCTTGAAGCGTGTCCATCGGTGATTCGACATTGACGCTTCGTCGACTACTCTCCATTCCCTTATTTCGAACCCTTCTGTATTTGTAGCAAGGGTGATATCTATCACCTCCTGCCTATTTCCCACCATAAGAGTTGGCGAATTCCCTCTGTTACAAATATGGATGTTGGAAGATAAAATAAAATCGTACAAACACTCACCTCTTGGGTTGATATCACCGCTTCCCCATTGCGTAAGATGGGCGTTTGCGTCACAGCCCAGTACCAGCTTCCAATTTTTCTGCAATGCCAAGTCCTTTAGCTTTCCCAACATCACTACCTCTGAGTCATAGGCGAAGTAGCCGAGGTCAGACACAGTGGTATACCACACTCCCTTCGCAGTTTACCGCTTTCAGATCTAGTGCGCTATAATTATTCAAAAGAAATAATTACGATAAGGATGCAGGTCCTTATCCGGCCCTGACCAGGTTCTTGTAGAACAACTCGTAATTTTCCAGCCTAAGACCGTGGATGCTGTTGTTCTTATTGATCCAGGGCTCTTGTATGAGTACGGCTGTGACCTACTGTCTGGTGATGTCCTCCACAGATATTCCGTTGCTGCCTTATTGTGGTGCAAGTTTATCTGCATCACTTCCGTCATCTTGGGAGGGGACTCTCCTCGTTATTTCCCTTAATCGATGGCTTAACCATCAACCTACCCATACTGTGCCTTACCATATCTTTCGATTTTTTGAGGTACGGTAAGCAGACCCTGTTAAAAGACAGCAGAAAATGCTGTCCGTACTGCCTTCGAGGCTCCGTCTTAAGGACTCTCCATGTATCGGCTTTTAGTTCCCGATTCTGCATATGGAGTAGCTAGGAGGAGCTTCTCAGGGTACGTGTAGGGACTCGGAACTCATACCTATGCTGTCGGCAGAGAGTACTTTGAAACTCTGCCACCGTCATGCATTTTAGCTTGATGCTTTCCCAAGCATCGCATACTACCAAAATGAAGCGTCTGAGGAAGTCCACAGAATACTTATACCCACAAGCTACTACCATCGAATTGATGGTCCCCGTTTCCTGTGGTCTATAATTCTCTCCACAGGACGTCTTGGAACTTCTCCTCGATGTTTTGCCACTAGTCGATTGTTAGACGACCTTAAGGCTTTAACGCTATGCGGATGAAGTACCAGCCTTCATCATTTTTGAGTCGTTCTGCTGCACGACGAAGTCGGATTTGCTTCTCTTGCTGCTGAATCTTGACTAGTCGCTAGCCCCTCTTTTAATTTTGCCACGTAGGAGGCAGAGGACGCCTGATCGGCTCCCCCCGTCCCCGCCTTCGGATGACCTTCGCTCTCTCAAAGGGGTTTTTTCCATTCGCTCAAGCTGCAGGGATCTACTTTTTCCACCACCGCAGCCTTGCACTTCTTTCTTTGCCTCTTGGAGGTATTTTCGGCAGCGGATGTTCGAGCTGCAATGGCTACCTCTTCGACCGAGGTCCCGCCCTGTGTATCACCGGTGTTAGTACCAGCCTGCTCACCGGTGAAGCCGCTGTCGTTAGTGAGTGTCCTTTGGAACACCTTACAATCACTAGCCAGTAGCTCCACTTCTTCCTACCAGTAGGGAGATGGATGAAATCTAAATTTCGTCTTCACTCACCTCTAACTCTTCCAGGACGGGGATGGTCTGTGTTGTGTTTGGTTTGTTTTTTTGTTTTTACATTTTTAAATGTAATCTGGCTCCCACTAGTATGACCGGAAATAAAAGGTCAGCCCAATCAGCGCCGCCATACCTGGGTAAGACTAAGTGTGACAGGCCCGAATTATTTTCTTCTTAATATTTTTTTACAAAACAAAAAAAATGGAATGAATATTAGTTTTCCAGTTTGATCTGTATTTATTCACGGTCAGCGCAAGAATGACGATAACAAGCTTACAATCTATGTACATATTATATTATACTCATAGTTATGTTACATATAGATTCAAAAACAAAAAATAACAAAAATGAATTAAATTGATTGAACTGTATTGTTATTCGTCATTCGAATGCTGGATACTTGTGTGAGTGCAGAGAGTTGCAGTGTTGTTGGCTTCTTAGTTTGTTACGCATGTATTTATGTTTCGTAACGCTTCCCGCCTGTGTATAGACCAAGAGTAACGTAGCTCTGAATGATGGCAATATGTGTTTTCGTTTTGTTAATTTTGTATTTCGTTGCATGGATTTTAATATTGGTTTCGATGTCAATGTCGGTGTCTGTAAGGTTTGTCTAATTCGTGTGTCTAACTCAATGGTGTAAAAAATTTAAGGGATACAAGGGAGTGGAAGATATTTGCTTTCTGTTTTTCTTTGGTTTATTTTTTTTTAGCGCAAATAACAAAACACAAAAGCAAAATTAATGAAAAGTTAATGGCTGAATTATTAATTCTTCGATTGGAAACTTAAATGATAAAGGTGTTTTTCGATTCCTCACCAAAAACTACATTAATATATGTCTCTAGTTATTTATGCCTACAATATATGCTTCGATATAATCTTTATTTTTCTTTCGATTTTCTGCTTACGAACTTTCTGTTTGTTTGTATGTACTGTGATTTTGTTATTGCTTAAGACTACGTTCTCGTTAACTCGAGAAGCTAGTTAGTTTCTTTTATCATCTAGTTCATCAACCTTGTCATCTTATTCAAAGTCTGGGAGATCCTTGCGTTTTTTATTTATTTTGTCAATAATATTTCGTTTATAAGCCAATGTCCATTCGTAAATTAGGTTACTAAGAAATTCGTAGTTTTTAAGATGTTCTTTTCAGTAATCCTGTTGAATTAATTTACCTTAGATTTAGATTACTCTTCTTGATATGTCCGTTCAAAACTTCAAAAGCGGTTAACTTTGTAACACTATAAATAGAGTTATTATATGTAAATACATTATATGTAAATCAACAATTTTGGCAATTGACACATTTGGAATTTTTCTATTAATAATCATAATCAGCTCTGTCAGCGTTGATAAATTGATAAAGATATAAATTTAGAAAATTTTTAAATAGAGTTTGCAGGAACTCATTTTCGGGGGAGAGTACGATAACTTTGGAGCCAAGAATTGATAAAGGTATTTTGTAGAGGGTTTAAAAACTGGCATTTTTTACTGTGGGAGGGGGGGGTGGTATATCTCGCCCCGTTTAGGAGTTAGGGGCAATTTTAGAAAAAAAATACTTAAAATGGGAAAGAAATTATTAAAAAAAAACAACGGCAACACTTACAATAAAGAACTATACAGGATTTAACAGCCTAAAATTTGCTCTTTAAAATAAAATTTACGTCAAATTATTCGTGTGAATCGTTTTTGAATAATTCGCATTCAAACTTAAATTGTTGGTAAAAAATGATTTTTTTAAATCAATATTATTCAAAATTGTGAGATGATGTGCCCAATCGGTATTTTGTATTAATGCGCATATCAATTCTGAATCGAACACAAAAAACCGCATGGCTTTATATCTTTTAGTTTTTGATAAAATTGAAAATTACTAAAACTATTTTTTATAAGACGTTTTTTTCTTTGGTATTTATGATGATCTCACTTTGAGGATTAATATTGATGATGGGGGTCATCTTTTTAAGTAAAGTACAGCAAATCATTTAGCATGACCCAGAATGCACCACGAGGAGGTAGATTTGCATTGCATTCCGCGTCCCAGTCAGTCAGTTTGTGAGTAAGTTAGGTGTTAGTTAAGAGTAGTCAATTAAATGTTCAATGTACGAGTACATATTAAAAAGGTATGTAAGTTTCGTCAATGAAGTCATCGTCCGTACTGGTGTCGATGTCGAGTTCGTCAATGATGGTGAAGAGCCGAGATTGTTTTGGTGGTAAAATACCTTATAAGTGCTCATAGTGAACGGTCGGAGGCTCGAAGTCCTTCAGTTGCAAACCCACACTTTCTTTACTTTTGACAAAACCTGGGTACACTTTTTTTACGTCAATTAAAAATTCCGTGATTTTGGAGCCCATGTCGTCTTTATAATTTTTTTCAAGGCAGTATTTCTGGTAAAAGAAAAGTGCCAGATATTGGTGAAGGTGCTGCGTTGTATTGCGGCATAAAATTGATTTTTTCAGAAGCTTGTTCTGATTCTCAAGATCATGTATAGTATTGGTTGCATCGGTCTTGTCAACATATTCGCCTTTGCTGTGGTTTGTAATTTCATGAGTCGTAGAAGTAGGGAACATTTTCTCAATACCTATATATTGGCGTGCGCTGTCGGTACAAATACGACTGCTGTTGGGGTTAACGTATTTGTGTATATAAGGCCACAAGTCCTCTTTACTTTTGGAGTTCACTTTAAAGAAGCGTCCGACCTTATCTTCTTTACAAAATAACCTAACACTACGATTTTCATTTGTTCGGTTACACGCCCTCTGCGGTATTTCCTTTTTGTAAGAAAGGTCTCGTCGATTTGTACAGTTTTTCCTTCGCCGCCAATGTTAAAATCGACGTGAGATGCTATTATTTCGGCTATTTCACGACAATAGTTATAGTAATCTATTATAGTAGATTTACTAAGCTCACTTTTATTGTCGTGATGGTGCCAAGCGATTATATGCTAATTTTAAAATAATAACATACATGTAATAATATTTTTAAAAAATCCTTAGGTTGTAGCTTAAGGTTTAGTTAATTTACCTGAAAAACCGTATTCACAGGCATTTTGATAACAAAACGATAATTATTGCAAGCACCTCGCGAATTTCTAGCCGACATTGAGGTCCATGGAAAAATGTACCGATAGATGGGTTGATTGTATTTCCACAATTTATGTCACTTTTTTTTTAGAGCTTTTCTTTTCGCCACATCCAACCGAACTTTACATTTCTACACTTTTCTACCTTCATAGGTAACTTGCAACACAGTGGGGGAATGGATTCTTCTAAAAATTCAATGCTTCTTTCGTTGGTTGACACCAAATCTCCGAACGAACAAAACACTGAGAAGTTATTTAGTTTAGGATGGATAGAGGATGCGTCATTGCTTATTCACAAAAAATATTACTTGATTCGCACTACGATTGAACACAGAGTGATCTTTGTGAATATCAATAACTACACGCCTTATCACAAAAATAAATAAGGGTATAAAACCAAACGTTTGTTCGGTTATATTTTTGCATCATTATCAAGTGCATTACATATTACATACGTACAAATATAGATATTTCGCAAAGTAAATAATTTACTGCAACATTGGAACATGTGAATTTTCTATAATGCGAATTAATGAAACTTTGCTATTAATAGGAACTTTGTAATTTTGTGATGAGTACTGTGGATGAAGAGTATTGTTGACATAGGCGGCTGCCTGACGAAAAGCACATACCACGAGTGGAGCAACGAAGTTGCGTGAGCGGGACCTGCCGCCTACGGAAAGGGAGTTGAAATCCCTTAATCCCGCAAAGCGGGTCACCCGTGTACTCTTCATTAAGATAACTATTGATATAGGTGTCTGCGAGATGTTTAAATAATACTCATTAACTTATTCAAAGGAAGACTACGTACATAAATGCCAAAAAACAAAACTAAAGTAGTAATTTCAATTTGCTCAAAAACTAGAGGACATAAAGCCATACGGTTTTTCGTGTTCGATTCAGAATTAATACGCGCATTGAATACAAAAATCCAATTTGGCACATTATTTCACAATTTTGAGTAATATTGTTAAACATATTTTTTTTTAATTTTTTACCAAGAATTTGAGTTTGAATGTGAATTATTCAAAAACTATTCACACGAATAATTTGATATAAATTTTATACTAAAGAACAAATTTCGGGCTTTCATATTCTGTATTGTACTATAATAAAGCACTTGTAAGTATTACCGTTGTTTTTTAATAATTTTTTTCCCATCTTAAGTCATTTGTTTTTAAATTGCCCATAACTCCTAAACGGGACGAGATCGACCCCCCCCCCCCTCCCACAGTAAAAAATGCGAGTTTTAACTCCTCTACAAAACACCGTTATCAATTCTCGGCGCCAAAGTTATCGTACTCGTGTACATTTTCGTTGTCTGTGATTATTAAATTGGTGATGCCATGGTGGGAAAAGAAATGTTTAGGAGATCTTATGAGATTTATACTGTTTCTAGCGGATATTAAGTATACGGAAGAGAATCTGCTAAATTTATCTAGTATTGTCAGGAAATTTTCTTTATTTACTGAATAAATATCTACGTGTAATATCTCCGAAGGTCTTTTTGGTATTTCAGTGAGCTCAAATTTAGTAGGTTCTCGCAATCTATCATATTTGTATCTATGACATGTTTCACAACTATTAATAAGACCTGTTATGGTATCATCCATTTTCGGAAAAATAATGTGCTCTTTTTAAGGGATCTTATGTTTCTAAAGGGTCCGCCATCTAACGTTCTTTTTTTTTCAACTAGTGCTTATTTCGTGAATGTTAAGATTTAGCTCATGTCTGATTCGACAGATAATTAGTTTTATCCTTCCGGTTAATAATGGCAAATAATTTCATTCAAATGGCTGGCCATGCAGTAGCCTACACGATCGGTCAAATTTTTAAGCACATTATCGATTGTGTGTAGCTGTATTTCACCAATGGCTTCATGAATATTGTCCTTTAAAGCGTCAATTGTCTCTGGCTTGTCGGCGTAACACTTATCTTTTACGGCACCCCACAAATAATAGTCCAACGGTGTCAAATCGCAGCTCCGAGGTGGCCAAACGACATCAGCTCTGCGGCTGATAATGCGATCTTCAAAAACAGGGCGCAAAACATCGAGTGTAGCTTCGGCTGTGTGGCACGTAGCGCAGTGCTGTTGAAACCAAATGTTGCCAATATCCTCCTCTTCAATTTTTGTGAACAAAAATTCGATCAACATGGCCCGATAACGATCGCCATTGACTGTAACGGCCACTCCTTGCTCATTTTCGAAGAAAAATGGCCCAATTATGCCTCTGGACCAAAATCCGCACCAAACAGTGACTCGTTTTGGGTGTATCGGCTTTTCAATGTATGCGTGCGGGTTTTCTGTGCCCCAAATGCGACAATTTTGCTTGTTTACATACCCGCCAAGATCAAAATGACCTTCATCTGAAAAGATGATTTTTTTGGCAAAATCGGCATCTTCTCTAAGTCGATCGCAGGCCCACTTAGCGAAGCGAAAACGCATTGGGTGGTCAGTTGGCTTCAACTCCTGAACCAATTGGACTTTGTATGGCGTCATACCAAGGTCTTTATGCAAAATTCGTCTCAATGATGTCTCCGAAATGTTCAATTGTTGAGAACGACGGTGAATTGAAGTTGATGGCGCTTCACGCACACTTTCTGCCACAGCAGCAATATTCTCGGGTGTAAGCACTGTTTTTTGGCTTTTCGCGCTTTGGTTTATCGATGAGGATGCCAGTTTCTTTCACTTTTTTCACAAGATAACGAACATACGGAGCTGACGGTGCTTCTCTTTTTCCAAAATCCGTACGCAATTTTCGCACACATTCTGCAACATTACCATGATTTTCAAAGTAATGTCGCAATATCTCCCAGCGTTGTTCAAGCATATACACAACCATATTCGTTCGGCGGAAGAATAAAACTAATTATCTGTCAAATCAGACATGAGCTAGGTGTTACCGTTCACGAAATAAGCACTAGTTGAAAAAAAAAACGTTAGACGGCGGACCCTTTAGTATGCCTCAGTGATTGGATTTTTCGTTGTATTCTCGAATAAGCTTTTCCTGTTCGTCCTCTTCTATTATATCGTTTAGATAGATAATGCTGATACGGCTGTGATTGAAAAATTTTGAATAAACCTTTTGAATGTCTTGGAAAGTTTTATCGTCAGTAAGGATTGCTGTTAGTCTATTTGTATATTACTCGTACTTATACATTCTTTAAATATTTAAGCTATGATAGCTTCATCACTTATATTACTCCCCTCTATCGTATGCATTTTTTTTCCATTTAAAAAGAATTGTTATTTTTGTATAGAGTTTGGCTTTTTTATGACTGTATTTAATTATAATTTCATTAGAGAATTCGTTGATTCGCCGTTCCAAGATAAATACTTGTATTCCATCGCAATAATCTTCTTCAGCAGAGTAAATTGCTGATGTTCTTCTTCAGTAATATTATTGCGAAGAGAATCGCTACTATGAATGCTATCTGCTTGCACTTCGATCAGTTCACTAGCATGAATCTCAATCCGTGATAATGCGTCTTAATTTGAATTAACTGTCCCTCTTTTGTACACAATAGTATAATCAAACTCTTTGATATCGAGACGAAAGCGAACTAATTTCGAACTCAGATCTTTCATCGAAAAAAGCCAAGTTAAAGGATTATGATTTGTAACGATTTGATATTTCTTACCAAATATGTACGGGCAAAAATATTTAGTAGACTAAACAATTGCTAGCAATTATTTTTCGATCGTACTGTAATTTTGTTTGATAATGATAATGCCCGGCTTGCATGACAAACGAGTTTATAAGATCCTATAGGGCCTTGCGATATAACAGCGCCTATAGCAAAATTACTCGCATCTGTAGTAAGATTGAAAGGTCTGTTGAAGACGGGATACTGCAAAATAGGATCATTGCAGAGCAGATTTTTGCACGTTTCAAAGCAACGGGTATAATTAGAATTTAGAACAATATCTTTTCCTTTCCGAAGATATTCAATTAAACCGAGCAGTCCTAAAAAGGATTCAATTTGTCTAGGGGCTTTTGGTATCGGATACTTTTTAATGGTTAAGATTTTGTACGGATTAGGCTTGACGCCATCAGCCGTTACAGTATGTCCTAAAAAAGATATTTCCTTATATTTCCTCCGATTTATCCAACTGAATTTTAAAATTGGCGTCTCGAAAATTTTTCAATACGTGTTCGAGGTTTTGCATATGTTCCTACAGATACGTAGAATAAACAATAGTGTCATCCATGCAAACAAGGCATATTCTACCTGGAAAATCAGGAAGGATGTTATCCATTACCCTCGGGAAAGTAGAGGGTGCATTTTTTAAGCCAAAAGGCATTCGCATAAACTCATAATTTCCATTACCTAAGGAAAAAGCTATATTTACGGTATGTCTTCCTCCTTAATTTGAATTTTATGAAATCCTGCCGCTAGATACAAAGCGCTAAAATACATGGATTTCCCAAGTTTGTCTAGGATCTACGATATATTTGGTATTGGATACCGGTCCTCGACAGTTTTCTCATTTAATTTGTGGTAGTCGATGACTAGCCGCCATTTGTCTATGCCACTATCGTCCTTTTTTTTGGTACTATACATATTGGTGCGGACCAAGGAGTAAAGCTTGGTCTTATTATACCCTCGTAAATCATTTTTGGAATTTGTTTTTGGACCCCTTGTTTATGGATTAAGGGATAACGATATGACGTTACATGCTATGGGCATTAACGTGCGTTTCTATTTAATGCTTTCATTTCAGAACGTTAAATTCTGGCCGGTACTAAAGAAAATATCTTTGTATTTTCGACATAAAATTCGGAGTGAAACTTTTTCCTCCTCGTTTCCTCCAAGTGACAAGTACGAATGAACTCGGACAAATTTTCTAATTTTGGTTGGCAAGAAATGTATAGAAAAATTCTTCTTGGTCAATTGGCACAGATTTGTTCAATTTCGTTTTGGTCAATTGACACAACTTTAAGAGGCTATTCGAGAACGAATGTTTGAGAAGAGGTGGAACAATTTTTAACAACTGCAGAAATGTGCTAATTGCATGCTTTATAAATACATTCTAAAGCATTTAAGTTATTTCAGTACTGGTTTAATATAAATGTTTCCATTCTCAACAAATGAACAATAATTTTTTTTAATGGTGGGATACTGTACGATTGAGAGCTGAGAGAAATTTTACTGTTGCTAGTTTCTAAGGCCGAATTTTTCATATCAATTTTTATTTCTAATTCTTTTAATATTTCTGCCCCTATCAGATCGTCAAAGTAATCGTGAAACTTAAAAATAAGAAAAGAGAGCTGATTTTTGGAATTGAGCTCAGGTAATTCGTTAAGAAGTACTTCTGTGTCAATCCACTGTGTCGTAAAAATAGAATTGTACTCGTATTTACTTTGGCTGGTTTTATTTTATTAAATTTTTCTTTTATTCTACCAGTGTTTATGCGGAATTTAAGGGGTTTGTGGTTTAGACTATGTATAGATATGTATGGTAGGAGATTTGAAGTTTAGTTTTTAATATCAATCGAGTCTTGGAAAATTTGCGTCATCAATAATATTGGTGTTACTATCTTGATCATAAAGGCCAGGGGTATCTAAAGTTTGACAATAGCAATTTGTTTGGTCCGAAAGTAATGGTATAGAACTATCGATATTGGTGTTAGGGTTGCTTTCAATATTAAATAAATCGTTGTTTCTATGCGCCTGTAAACTGTTTTTATTTTGGGCAAAACTTCGATTTATGTTACCATTTAATGTGTCCATTGCTTCGGCTGCTGAAAATTGCCTATTAATGGAAAGCTGATTGCTCATAGGAGGTTTTGTGTTTTTGTAATAGGCAGAACTGTTGTTGCTACTAGGTTTAAATTGTTGGTATGGGTATCGATATGAATGTGTTTCCTAACAACGGAAACCGAAACGTCTTGCCTTTACCAACTAAAATCCCGCCCGTCGCCGCTCCACGCAAACTGCTCAATCAATTTGGAACTTCATGGACCCCCTCCGAATGGAAAAATAGACTCGGAAAGTTGAAACAGGAAAACCATACGGCATTCTTCGTTGAAGGGGCCCCTCAACACGCTGATGTTTCTTGGGTGCGGAATTTCTTTCACCGAAGTTACGCTATCACCATTAGCGAGTGCCAGATGATTTCCCCCGCTGACTCCAACAGTTCCTGCAGCTTCAAAGTCAACATCCCAACCAAATATTCGTGGTTGTTCCCTATTCCTCCTGGTAAGACAACTAAACCTGGGAAGATAAGAATTACTAAATGCTCTGAAGAACGAGAAAACGCACATCTCGAGAGTAATGAAAGTGTTAAAAATAATCGTAGTGTTAACAATAAACTTAAAAAAAGACCCCTCTCCAACTCCCTTTCAAATAAAAAATATGCTTCCAAAAACGAAGCTCTAATCTCGACTCCAACTGGAGCTTCAAAACAAACTTATTCCCCAATTTTAGTCCTCCCTCCTCACTTATCCGACACAAAGCCCTTACACACCAATCTTCTAATCCCCCAATTCCCCCCGTTCCACCGAAGTCCCCGCGCCAACGCGTCTCTTTCAACTTAACCCCAACCACCCATATTATTCCTTCTCAACCTTCTAAGCCACCAAACCCAGCTAGCAACCCAATTCCCAACTTCGACCTTAAAACTGGAGCTAAGTACCCTAACTTCATTAACTCCCATACCTTAAACCCCACATCTCATCCCTCGTCCAACTCCATATCCAATCATTTATCTCTATCTCCCTCCTCTAATGCTCCTATTCTTGATCCCCTTTTTCGTCATGGTTTCCATCCAGCAGGATGGACCCTACCGACCCTATCAGTCTCAGGAACCTTTATGTCAGGTACCACGAGATTTTTAACATGTCCCCTCAGAAAGTAGCAGACGACCTTGCTGCATTCGGCAACTATGTTCACTCTAAACGAGTATCACACCTACAGCGAAGCCGAGCCGACCACGACAAATTTTTTCGTCCATAACGTGCCTCCCTTGCCAGCGCTTAAACCATCCTGCCTCACACCTCCACCCCACAAAATCCCTCTTACATTTTACTACCAGAATGTAAGAGGTCTTCGCTCTAAAACCAATGCTGTCCTACGTCAATCGCATGTTCTTCCCTTTGATATTTACGCCTTGACCGAAACCAATTTGATTCCCGACATAAAGAACCAGGAATTGTTCCCTCCTACTTTTAATGTTTTCCGCGACGACGATCCTACCCGCACAAATAAAGATTTCCCCTGTCGAGGCGCCCTACTGGCGATAGACAACAGCCTCAACTCTTCTCCCATTACAATTTCTTCATCCTCTAAAGCCGACTTTGTCGCAATAAAAATATCACTGCCTCTCAAGTCCCTTTACGTTATATGTTGCTACATCCTACCAGCTCAACCTATCGAATCTTACCAATTTGTTATTGATGCGATCGATCATTTAATTGACCTGACAGACCCTATTGATGATATCCTTATTTTCGGCGACTTTAATCTTCCTCAGCTACTGTGGACTCCATCATATGATCAATCGTTTTTCATCGCTTCAAATGCCATCTCAGCTAAGGAATGTCTCTTCTTAGATCGCTTAACAGACTCAAGTCAATGCCAAGTCAGTGGTATATCCAATTATATGGGCAGCCAATTAGACCTTATTTTCACAACAGATCCAATTAACTCCTCAGTCTCACTTTGTCCCCTATCTCTCTCAACAATCGATAACTACCACCCACCCCTTCTACTTTCATTTTTTCATAACTCTTCATTCCAGTCTACTCCCCCCACAACTCTCTCATCCCACGACTGTCATAAAGCAAACTTTCACAAAATCAGTGAATATCTCAGCAGATCCCTCTTTAACTTTCACAACTTAAGTATAAATGATGCCTTATCCATTTTTTATAAAGAAATATTTAATTCTTTTTCCCTTTACGTTCCGTTTTCCCGCCTTAAAACATCATCTACTAGTCCTCCCTGGTATAATCGCAAGCTTCGTTCCTTACGAAATAAGAGAAATAAGTTATGGGCTGTTTTCCTGCGTACCAGATCCTTTACCGACTATTCCAACTATCTTGGTGCTTATCTTCATTTCACCGAACTTTACGATTCCCTTTACCAGCGCTACCTTAACCATGCGCAAGTCAACCTTATAAACCACCCTAAGTCCTTTTTCCAATTTGTTAACTACAAAAGAAAGTCCGATGGTTACCCTCCTTCCCTCTCTATCAACAACAGGTCATCAACCGATCCACTCACCATTGCCAACCTATTTGCCACATTTTTTAAACAATCCTTCACCAACGACTCTTTTGTACCAGATCCATCCTATTTTAGTTACCTACTGAACTTCTCCAATGGCCCACTTCTTTCTCATATTTTGGACCCGTCTTATATCGAATATAAATTACACCAACTCAATGACGAATTCACACCCGGCCCAGATGGCCTCCCTGCCATATTTCTTAAAAAATGTTCTTCCTCTCTTTCCCTTGCCCTTTCTTATCTCTTCCGTCTATCCCTTTCACAAGGAGAATTTCCTCAGGTTTGGAAAACCTCCTTCATAACCCCGATCCACAAGAAAGGATCAAAGAATGAAATAACCAAATATCGTCCCATCGCTAAACTCTCCCATATACCCAAACTCTTCGAAAGTATTTTGTAAGAAGCTCTAAGCTTCCAATGCAAATTACTTATTTCCCCTAGACAACATGGCTTCTTAAAGGGTAGGTCATCCACCACAAATCTCGTTGAATTCGTATCCTTTGCCCTCTCTGTCCTAAAGAATGGCAATGAAGTCGATGTAGTTGCAACCGATTTTAGCAAAACCTTCGATAAAATCTCTCATCGGTTAATTATCTTTAAATTGTATGCCCTCGGCTTTGAACTCATATTGTTAAAATGGATATCCTCTTACCTCGAAAACCGTTTTTACAGTGTCCGTTTTAGGTCAGCCCAGTCCGCTCCATTTTTGGCCACATCTGGAGTTCCACAAGGCAGCCATCTCGGTCCCCTTCTTTTTATATTAACCATAAATGATCTCCATATGATCATCAAACACTCGTCTGTCTCCCTTTACGCCGACGATACCAAATTTTTCAAAACCATTTCCTCTCCCCATGACTCTTTCCTCCTTTAACAAGATCTTAATAGTTTATCGATCTGGTGCCTCAAAAATTATTTGGAACATAACATAGCCAAATGAGAATCCATCACCTTCTCACATAAGCGCAACCAATCTCCTCCCCGACTCTATCTTCTCCATAACCAACCTATCTCCTCCGTACAGACTCTTCGCGACCACGGCATTTTGTGTGACAGCGAGCTCAACTTCCGTTTACATATGGATGAGATAATCCTCAAAGCCAACTCTGCACTAGGTTTTGTAAAACGGTGGTCCAAAGAATTCACCAACCCATACGTGACCAGGTCCCTCTATATTACCTATGTTCGCCCCCTCCTAGAGTACGCTAGTACTCGTCGTGTTCATATCTCGAGAATTGAAAGCATTCAGCGTCGTTTTCTTCGATTTGTTCTTCGAGGTATGCCCTGGGACGATCCTTTTAATCTGCCCCCCTATCAAAACCGTCTCAACCTTATCAACTTAAACACCCTCGAAGATCGCAGAGATGCAGCAGACTTTCTCTTCATTCATCGACTCCTTTCAGGTCACGTTGAATGCGCGTCCCTTCACAACTCCATTTTCCTCAACACTAACCCTCGTAATCTACGTACCCCTCGACTCTTCTATCTACCAACCCACCACACCTCCTATGGCGCGAACGAACCAATCTCCCGTATGCTACGTCAAATCAACTCAAACCCTACCGTCTTTGACTTTCACCGCACCACTTCCTACCTCAAATCTGTTCTCCTTCACCACTCCAACCAACCTTAGTTTTAAGTTTTAGTTTAAGTTTATTTTTTAAGTTATAGCTTGTATTAAGCCGAATAAAAGGGGGTATTCGCCCCCACCAAAATTAAATTAAAATTTGTATTGTACACGGTTATTTAATGGGGAATGTGTTGTAATTTTGTGCGGGTTATCAAGTAGGCTTCTGGATGTACTTTGAGTGTAAGGGTTATGAAGTTGTTTTACTTGATTGTTACTTATGTTACTAAACCTATTTGCATTAAGGATCCTAGTATTCGAAGAATACGAAATTCGGGGTCTTATTGGGTTAGAATCGCGAAAGTATGAGCAATTTTGTAGACAAAAATAATAAGCTCCACTAAACTTTTTGGGTCTCCTAGATCTGATGGTGAACCCTACGGTTCTCTTATCCCCGAAACAAATGTTTTCAAGCACATTTCCTCATATAACTTAAGCTTAGATATGATAACATTGTTATCTACTTCGTGAACTTTCACGTGGCTGGTTAGTGCTGATGATACGTCAATAATTTTGGAGTAAAATGTTCCAAGAGCATTTTGAGCTTGTCTTAATTGATACAAATCGCGAATAAGACTGGTTTCATTTCTCTTATCAGAGTAGTGAATGATTAAGTTATTTCTGATCTCACTCTAATCTGTAGATCTTCCATATAAATTGAGAACCTCATTCGCTTCTCCAGTAATTTAATTTCTTATAGCTCTTAAAATAATTTTTTAATAACTGGAATTTTCTAACTGTGGCACGAGACCAAAAATTTCCTCAACATTACTTAAAAAATCGTACAAAATCCCAGGATTTCCATCGAATTGAAGCAAATCTTTAACGGCATCTTCAATCCGTAAAGAATTGAAAATATCTAAAGCTATGGTTGACTGCACTGAGGATGCTTGGTTACGCGGCATTTTATCTACAGTGATATGTAATTCAGCTATAGTTAGAGGAGAGCGACTTGGTGCTCTGACTTCAAGACACTTTGAACAACGATGGGCATGTTTCAGATACATACTCCTTTGACGTTGACGAGAAACGAACAGATAAATACCGGCAATGCCATGGCTGTGATGATGCAACTCTTCTTGTTAAAAACGAACAACAGAAAAATCTAAACGAATAGAAGAACAGCATTGAACAAAAATTCGATTAACAAAGAAGAATCTAGGCGAACAGAAGAATAGCCTCGAGTAAAAAATTGACGAACTGATGGGATTGACAAAAGATGGACGAATAAAAGAAAAATATGGTAGATTAAAGGAATATTCTACAGCGAAGGTTCGAAGAAATCGACGTAAAATTCGAACAAATGGACAGCAAAATTGAGCAGCAGGCAAAAGAGCTCCATACAGTGTGATAACAGAAACTCTGGGAAGTCCAATGAGAAAAAAGGTGAAGCCTCCCTCATTCGGTGGCCAGACCTACTTATAAGAAGCAGTGTGAAATGGCTGCCTGTGCGAATAACTAGGACAATGAGGAGAAGTGCTTTGCCCTAACAATGGCCTTATACGGTCTTGCAGCAGAACTGTTGCAAACAATGGACACCGAAAGGCATAGAGATTATGTGATTTTACTACAGGCTATCGAGTAACGGTTTGGGGATAGCAGATGCAGGAGGTTTGGAAGGTCCAAAGAACCCTTGCTGAAGCACTTAATAAGGAATGCGCTGCTGGAACTGCGATAAAAAAGGAGATCCTCCAAGGCAGTGTAAAGAACCGGTGCGATGAAAAGGCTGCCCTTACCGGCAGCAACAGCTACCAAGAACCGGCTCAATCTTCTCATCGTCAGTCGGGATGCCCCGCGAAGTGGGGAGCAGGAGTTAACGCCCCCAGGGTCATCATTCAAGTCTCACTGGCAAAACGATGCAATAAAAGTCTTCTGGTAGAAGTAGTCAGCGGTAAGGTGAAATGGATGGCAGAAATATATACCGGTGCCACGGCCTCAATCATCACGAGGGATATTGTGCATAAGTCTTGGCTGCACAACAGTTGCAGCTTGCGAACAGCTACGGGAAGAATTGTTAATGCATAAGAATTTAGCTGGCCGGAATGACATTCTCTTACGTGTTTCTGGTGGTTGACATATGTGGCGAGTGCATCATTGGTACAGACTTCATCAGAGAACATGGAGAAACTGGGTTCACAAACCCTGAAATATGGAAGTATGGAGATACCAATGGTATACAGAAACGCCAACAGTTCAGTTTTAAAAGTCGTCTTCTTCCGAAATCAGATTCTAGAGCCTTCGACCGAAGCAATTGTTTGAGAGTAAGTGGTAAGTGGTCCTGGTAG
Organism: Volucella bombylans; assembly: GCA_949129095.1. Taxonomy (NCBI): domain Eukaryota; kingdom Metazoa; phylum Arthropoda; class Insecta; order Diptera; family Syrphidae; genus Volucella; species Volucella bombylans. The sequence goes on along the minus strand of OX422140.1, from coordinate 263,117,854 downwards.
CCACCGATTCTATTTGATGGAGCGAGAAAATAGGAAAGTCTTCATGGAGGGAAAGACCTTAGTCGATACAAAGAATAACATGGCTCTTGAAAGGATTCTGAATCCAAAGATGTTACGTGTAAAGGTAAAAAAAGAAGAGATATTGGGAAAATGTGCACCTATTGAAGCTATGTTGACTACAACGCAAGAGTCCAGAATATGAAAATCAAAAACAAAATTCTCAGCCTTTGTAATCTGGATCAAGAGCAGCGTATCCTGGCAGAAAAACGAATCAGTAAATACGCTGATATATTTGCTACACATGACGCAGAATATGTACGTACGCAAATTGTTCAACACCACATTGACACCAGAGACGACCAACCAATCCGCCAACCGGCAAAGCAAGCAGAAGTTGCCGAAATGGTGTCGAGGATGCAATTTGAAGGGCTAGTTGAGGAGTCCGTGGGCATCTCCAGTGGTCTTCATGAAGAAGAAAGACGGCAGTAGGAGGTTTTTGTGTAAGCTACCGACGTCTCAACAATGTCACCAAAAACTACAGTTACCCACTACCAAAAATTTATGCCACTTTGGATAAACTTTCTGAAGCGGAATGGTTCTCAACACTAGACCTGAATGGCGGTTACTGGCAGGTGTAGATTGATTAAAAACCTCGTGAGAAAACAGCGTTCACTACAGGAAGCGGTTTTGGCAGTTTAAGGTGATGCCGTTTGGACTATGCAACGCTCCGGCAACCATCGAGCAATTAATGGAACGAACATTGCAAGGGCTCGCGTGCCTATTGTACATATTTTGACGACGTTATCGTCATAGTTAAGACGTTCCAGGAGCATCGCGGAAACCTAACAGAAATGTTGGAGAGGCTGCGAAACGCTCATTTGTAACTGAATATAGAAAAGTGTACCTTGCTCCGTCCGGAAGAAAAAAATCTGGGTCACATTATATCCGCGGAAGGAGTAAGGGTGGATCCTGACGACAAAATCGAAACGGTAAAAAATTGACCAAACCCCAAAGATAAACACCAACCGAGAAGCTTTTTGGGACTGAAAATTCGTAAAGGATTTTGCTAATATTGCAAGAGTCCGCAACAACTTTGGGAAAAAGGCCAACAGTTCAGGTGATCTTGAGAGTGTGGAAAAGCATTCCAAGAAATCAAACGACAGTTGTGCAATGCCCCCAAAAATGTTCATCGTGGACGCAGACGCAAGCATTGTTCTGGTCGGAGCAATGATCTATCAAGTTCATGATGTTCAAGAGAAAGTGGTTGCATATTAAAGCAAGGTACTCTCCAGACCTGAAAAAAATTACTACGTAACTCAACTCGAGCTGCTGGCTTTATCTCTGGCTACGAAGCATTTCCATAAGTACCTCTATAGATAAAAGTTCATTCTGCGTACTGACTACGCAATTCTACAATGGCTACTCCAAACTAAGAGCACTGAAGGTCAAGTTGCGAGATGAATCGATCAGTTGCAGGCGCATGAATTCCAAGTGCAACACCGCGAGTGAAAACTCCACTCAAATTCTGACGCGCTCTCTCGTCGACCATATGGAATCAAATGTGAACACTTTAACCAGGGCGCTATCCAAATGGTCAGGACTGAGCCAATAGAAGGTTGGATTACAGACAGACACCGTTCCTCCGAATAGGCACATAATGAGATCGAGCCAATATTGGCCTAAAAGGAACACGAAGAAAGACCAAGCTGGCAGCAGATATCAGACCAGAGCCAAACTCTGAAGGTATATTGGGCACAGTGGTACTCGTTTTGTGAGCAAGGTGGCTTTCTAACAGAAAATGGGAAAGTGCAGATGGAACAGCATCGTGTATGCAGCAAATTGTCCCACGGTCTAGGGCTTCTATTGGCTAAGCACCACACAGAATTTCGGGAATTTGTGTAATGAGTGCATAATGCGTGCGGCTAACAAGGGCCCAAAAGTAAAGTCACAGGGACGAATACAACAATAAAATGTCGGATCACCATTCGAACGAATAACCATCGAGCATTTTCCGAAACCTTTAGTGGCAACCGATACACCTTCGCGGTCATAGATTACTTTAGTAAGCTACCGGTAGTAAATATTTATCATCCCAAATCAAGAGGGTAAGGCCGCAGCAGAAGAGAGAGCCAACAACTGGGTGAGTAAATTTGGAGTCCCAGCAACACTAGGATCAAAGAAGAAATTTTGAATCAACAGGCACCCAGAGAGTGTGACAAAATCTGGAGATATCAATCAATTTCAATCTGATCGGTCTAGCGATTCAATAGGACCTTGAATAAGCATCTGTCTAAGTACTGTCTAGGTACAGCAACAGCAACAATGGATCTGGGATCGACACATATCCCTCTTCTTAATAGCCTATCGAAACGCAGTCCATACTTCAATAGGACATACACCATCCAAGATCTTATTTGGTCAAACTGTTCGGTTGTCAAGTGAAACGAAACTCGGGGATGCAAACTTGCGCAGCAGGATTCGTAAATTGCATGAAAATACCCGAAAATAGATAAAGCTATGTAGCAACCGCATGAAGACTTAGTACGACATCAAAGCGACATCTTCCGAATTCTACGAAGGAAATCTGGTGGGGCTGTATAATCCTCTGCGTAACAAAGGCAAATCCCCAAAATTGCAACAGGATTGGGAAGGTCTATACAAGCTGATAACCCCCATTAATGACGTTGTTTATCGGATCCAGCGTGGGAATCGAGAAAAAATAAAGTTGGTCCATTTTGATAGAATGTGTCATTTTAAAGAAACGACGAATGACAATGTTGTTCGAGACAATTTCCATATCTAAATAGCAGAAGAATGAAATCGAATTTTCTAGCAAAATGGAAATTTTTGTGTAACGCTGGACGGTGCAGTATATTCTCGAAGGATGTGAAGGTAGAATAAATATCAGCATCCCCCAATATGTGCAAGTTAGTTCTAAAGTCGAATTTGAGATATGAATTACGAGTAATGAGTAGTGGTTTAAGTAAAAGTAAAGTAAAAGTGTTTGAAATAAGCGATTAAATTGAGAATTGTGTTTGTATTGAATAAAATGATTGTATTGAAAGCAATAAGTTCTATCATTTGTATATCAGTACAATACATAATGGAATTTGTATGAATATTGTATGAAAATTTGTGAATATTGGATGTTGAAAATTGATTCAATTATAATAATAGTTATTTGGATTTCGGATCCACGGAAGCTATGCAGCAGCATTTAATTGTTTTTAACCAATCGGCCTTCGAGTTCAAGTGATTGCAGTTTCCAGTACGCCTTTCTTTGGCAATAACTGTCGAAAATAACTATTGGGAGAATAAATATTAACTGCTATGTTTGCATTTTCGTTTGAAATAAAACAAAACCGATCAACTCGGGTCTAAGATCTCGTGAACAACTGACTTTATTAAGAAGAAATGTAAAGTATTTATTTAAAATAATGAGGTATATAAGTACAGTAATTAGTATTCCAACAATGTATGAAAATATGAATGTACAAATATATGTATGTGATGTGCAAAGGTATGCAGAATATTAAAGTCTGAATGTATGAATATTTAAGTGTATAAGAATATAACGCAAAATAACAAATAGGGCAATGTGAGTGTTTAATTTTCAGCATCCTCCGGGCGGGCCAAAGGATATAAAAGTTGAATAGCACGAAGAAACTTCTTGCCGTCAGCAAAACGAGCTTCACGTGATCGTATTTTATTATCTCTTCCGGGGTAGCAAACCTCGACTACCGCTAGCCGCCAGTAGATACTTGGAGTGCTGGCATCATATACCAATACGAGGTCACCAATTTGGACTTCTTTTGAAAAAATATGCATAGAATGATGTAAAAGCTTGAGATATTCTGCTTTCCACCTCTTCCATAGAAAGGAGGTGTACTGCAATCTGGATTTCCGTTTACTTCGAAGATCCGAGGGAATTGTTTGGCCTTCACTCTCGCTATCGGTTACTTTTGAGCGACTGATAAGAGAACTTTTAGGTGTTAAAGGCGTCAAGTCCATTGGATCGATGCCCACATACGTTAAGGGTCTCATGTTAATAATTCGCTCGGATTCAGTAAGGAAAGTATTAAGCTCTTCGTTGTTAGTTGTGGCCTTCCAAATTGCGACTTTGAGTACGTTTTTGACATTCTTCACCAACCACTTCCAAAAACCACCCCACCAGGGTGCTCTTTCCACGCTAAATTTCTAATTTTTCTGCGGTTACTCAAAAAACCGTTGAAAATCTCGCTGTTGAAAATTTCTCACAAGCTCTTTACATCGGCTGCAGCTCTTTTAAATGTCTGAGAGTTATCGGAATATATAGTAACTGGCGTGCCCTGCCTTGCTGTAAAATGGCGTATATTCCGTCGTCTAGTTGTCTAAAGAGGCCCCGCAAAATCTACACCCACCGTTTTGAAAGGTCTTGATGCTTGAAGTCGGTCCCTTGGTAGAGGGGCAAAAGGCTGGGATGCGGGCTTTCCCCTGAGTCTGCGGCAAAGTTTTCATGCTGCGATGGAATTTTTAATCAACTGCAGGGCGGCAGACAACCAATATTGTTCACGTAGACGAGTCAACACGGTATTCACTCCGCTGTGTAAAGACAATTCATGAAAGTAAGTAGCAATCAACTTGCTCAAATAACTGCCACGAGGTAAAATGACTGGACTTACAAAATCGAGTGGCTCGTCTAGTTGTTTTAATCTACTTCTCACACGAAGCAAACCTTGGTCGTCCAAAAATGGATTAAGAGTCATAAGGGTAGAAGATCGAGAAATTGTTTTCCCTTCCTGTAAAGATAAGATTCTTCTACCGCGAGCATCGAACTTGTCGAGTTGTAGAGGCTGAGTAGGGTAAATGAATCTCGAGAAGAAATTCTCCAGACGAGTCCTGAAACCACAGGATGCTCCCCCCCATGGTCCTATCACTTCCTCCACCCCTAGCAGCAGCAAGTTTGTGGCAGGCCACGGACTTGTCCCTGCTACCAAAACTCCTTCAGAGAGTGTTAAGACTGTGGCAAGCCATGGTCCTATCACTTCCTCCGCCCCTAGCAGCAGCAAGTTTGTGGCAGGCCACGGACTTGTCGCTGCTACCTAAACTCCTTCAGGGAGTGTTAAGACTGTGGCAAGCCATGGTCCTATCACTTCCCCCGCCCCCAGCAGCAGCAAGTTTGTGGCAGGCCACGGACCACTCAAAAAAGGCTTCGGCCGCACTCATTCTGCGTCTTTCTAAAAACGCAGAAGACATAATCCTAATCCAGGAACCATGGATTGCAGAAGGCGTGGTTCATGGACTTAGGACACCCACATACGCTCCGCTCTATACAAGAGACAAAGGTAAGATTAGAACTTGTATATTAGTGAAACGTAGCCTTAATGTATTTCTACTTCCCAACCTCAGTGACCTCGACCTAACCGTTGCCAGACTAGAGACTGCCAAAGGCTCTTACTGGCTGGCATCGGCTTACCTTGGCCACGACCAAGTGGGCCCTCTCCCTGGTGATAACCTAGAAAGGGTGGTACTGGAAGCGGGAAGGCAAAAAACTGGCCTCATAATCGGATGCGACGCTAACGCACATCATACGGTATGGGGCAGTACCGACATCAATGATAGAGATAGAGAACCGACAAGAAGTGTTAGATATCACTCTTGTCTCCGACAGCATCACCCAAAGGCTAACAAACTGGATGGTATCGTCTGAACACTCCTTTTCAGACCATAGATACATTCAATTCAGTCTGAGTGATGCTCCTCCCAGCCAACCAACTTTCCGGAACTACCGGAAAACTGATTGGTAAAAAAACAGAGGAATACTGTCAAAAACGTTATCCTCTGAACTATCAAGTCCCCCGCGTGACAATAATGAGCTTGACATGAGAGTCAGGGAATTTACTCTGGCACACAATAAGGCTATGGCCGCTTCCTGTCCTCTTATTCAACCAAGAGGCAAGAAAAAGCCACATTGGTGGACATCGGCACTGGGACTGCTAAGAAGCGCCTGAAGAAAACTTTTCAACGCAGCAAAAAGCACAAGAAAAGTGACCGACTGGGACTCATATAAAGAATCCCTCAAATTATACAAAAAACAACTGAGGAAGGCAAAGCGACAATCCTGGAGGTCATTCTGTGACAAAATTACAGAAACCTCTGAGGCATCGCGGCTTAGAAAAATCCTCTCCACAAATCCTATGATGCCGAGCTGTTTGAAAAAAACCGATGGCTCTTGGACAACCTCCAGTGATGAATCACTCAACCTGCTTCTGGACACCCACTTTCCAGGTAGCTCCCAACTCGCGGCCAGTAGCAGCCCAAACAGGCCTACTGCAACCGTGATCAAAATTCATGGTCTGATTACGAGAGACAAACTGCCCTGGGCGCTGCATGGCTTCAAACCATTCAAGTCTGCTGGTCCGGACGGTATTATACCTGCCGAGCTACAGAGGTCTACAGATATTATTCTACCAGTGTTGGAAAATATTATGAGGAGCTGTGTAGAACTTATCCACATTCCACTGTTATGGAGAGAAGTCAATGTAGTATTCATCCCCAAAGCTGGAAAATGTTCTCATGTAGTCCCAAAGGACCTCAGACCTATAAGTCTATCATCATTCCTTCTGAAAACTTTAGAACAACTGATTGATATCCATATTCGAGCTAAAGTTGATCCAAGACTTCTGTCTACGGCTCAACATGCCTACTGTAAAGGAAAGTCGGTGGAAACGGCTTTGCACTCTCTGACTAGCCACATCGAACGATCCCTACAATATAAGGAGTACACAATGATTGCTTTCCTAGACATAGAAGGCGCCTTCAACAACGTCAACACACCCGCAATCACGACTGCGCTGTCAACTCTGCAGGTAGACGGCTCACTTGGGGAGCTGATTAGTCTAATGCTAAAAAGCAGGATAATCAACTCCAAACTGGGTGAGACTTCTGCTAAAAGATATGTCAGTAGGGTTACGCCGCAAGGCGGTGTCCTCTTTCGCCTTCTCTGGAACTTAGTAGTTAACGAACTACTGATATACCTGGAAGCGGGTGGTAGCAGAGTGATTGCCTATGCGGATGACGTTGCCATAGCCGTCTCAGGAAAACATCTAAATACTATTAACAGATTAACCCGCTGGGCAGATCGCTGTGGATTGGGAATAAACCCCCATAAAACTGATCTTGTCCTCTTTTCTAGGAAATATAAAATTCCAATCATTGACCCTCCATCAATAAATGGTACCAGTTTAGTTTTCTCCGATACAGCAAAATGTCTGGGTCTCATTTTTGAGAGGAAACTAAACTGGAAACCTAACATTCAAGAAAGAGTCAATAAAGCTACAATAGCTTTATTCTCTTGCAAAAAAGCCATTGGGAGGAAATGGGGCCTTCAACCTCGCATAACCCACTGGCTATACATCTGGGTCATAAGACGGATACTTACTTATGGGGTTGTTGTCTGGTGGACGGCCTAGGAGAATGCAGTCAACTGCATTAAACTAAGCAGAGTCCAAAGAACAGCATGTCTATGCACCAGCGGAGCCTTGTGGTCTACCCCCTCTGCAGCATTAGATATTCTGTTTCACTTGACACCCCTCGACATTTTTAGCAAGCAAGTAGCTGCCTTAAAGCGACTAAACAGTGGACAAATAATTCATTTGGCCACGCCAATATTCGTAATACATTAGGAATCCTCACAGAGAACATCGATTACACCATACCTGAACTTTGGTTTGACAAAAATTTCCATGTAAGCTTCCCCTCTAGATCATTCTGGGAGGAGGATGCTTTCATGGAGGACAAGTCAATCCATCTCTACACAGATGGATCTAAAACCGATAGCGGAGTTGGTGGCGATGTTTTCTCAGACAAGCTAAATCTAAGCCTCTCTTTCCGCCTTCCAAATCACTGTAGCGTGTTCCAAGCGGAAATTTTGGCGATTAAAGAAGCTCTGTCCTGGCTGAAGAAAAACGTGATATCTGCAAAGGATATCCGCATATTTTCGGATAGTCAGGCCGCCATCAAGTCCCTGGACTCGGTCTCATTATATTCTAAAACCGCCCTTGAATGCCGATCATCTCTCATGGAGATGGCAGAGCAGTCTTTGTTGGGTGCCGGGCCACAGAGACATTCCAGAGAACTGCAGAGCGGATAAACTCGCCAAAATTGGAACCACTCTACCTATCCTACCGGACAAAGGTAGTATAGGTATACCAATCGCTACGTGCAAACTAACACTAAAGCTAGATGCCAATAAAAGAACAGACCTTAGGTGGACTGCTGGACAAACATGTCTAGCGACCAAACAGATCTGGCCAGGGCTGGATCTGAGTCGATCTAAGTGTCTGATCCTTTTAGATAGGAAACATCTCAGCGCCATAATAGATGTCATTACCGGACACTACCTCATAGGCAAGCACGCAAGAAGGCTTGGCGCTTTTACTAACGATTTCTGTAGAACCTGCATGGACGAGGAAGAGGAGAAGACAATCCCCCACCTACTCTACACATGTCCAGCTCTCTCTCAGAGAAGGAAGTTCATCTAGGAGCTTTCTTCTACAACGACCTAAACGATCTAGAAAAAATAGACGTTAACAGTCTCCTACGCTTTATTATAAGCTCAAACTGGTTCCAGTAGTAAGAAGATCATAGATCCACGTGGTATCACAATGGACCAATAGGCCTAAGTCTGTTGGTATTTCCAACAGCCACTCTTACCTAACCTAACCTAAAGATAAGATTTCATTTGAAAAATAAGTAATCTGAAAATAACTTATCCAGTAAATCTCGGCATACTTCATTTCGGCTACTCGCAGAAACCTTGATGTATGAGTTTTCCTGTCCCTTTTTTTATCCCAAATTGGGTACCACTTATTTAGTAGTACATTGACACCTCGATGAATATGGGCCGTAATCCTGAGCAGCTTCTTCCAATCACCAACAGTTTCATACAGCATAAGTGGTTCCGAATATTTGGGTGGAGCACCAAGATCTTCCTTCAGAGAGATTGGTAACAACATTTCAACAGATTCCTCAGCGTGCGACACATTCCCCAGAGGCCAATGAGACTTGTCTTCTTTCAGCCAAGATGGACTTTCCTTCCATAGCAGCGACGAGATAAATTTTCTGCGGAGATCCCTCGGGTAAGTAAATCGGTTGGGCTTTCTTTCCCTGAACAATGACGCCAGTCCCTTACATCAGTAAGTCCTTGCATTTCCCTTACACGGCTGAACACGTACGGCTTCCACTTTCGAGCATCTCCTTGAATCCTATGTAGTGTGATCTGAGAGTCCGTCCACAGATAGAACCTCCGAGATGGAAGTTCTAACTTCTTCCAGTAAGAACGCAGTCTGGCAGCAACCAACGCTGCGGCGAGTTCCAACTTTGGCGATGTGAGAGCATCAGTTTTCTTTTCTTTAAGTGGTGCAACACAGGCCTTGGCGCATACGACCTTCACCTCAGTTTTAAGATTTGACGTCTGGAGTCTTAAGAACGCAACAGCCCCAAAGGCCTTCTGACTAGAATCGGCGAATACGTGCATTTCGATGCACGTCAACTCCGAATTAATCCCAAGCCACCTTGGCATAGAGATTTGGGGAATTAGTTCTAAGTCTTTAAAACCAGCGACGTATTTTTGGCTAAGATCTGCCCCCAATAGCTCGTCCCAGTTTACTTTATCACGCCACAAAGTTTGAAACAAAATTTTCAATTTTATTAAAATTGGGCTTAAGAATCCTAATGGATCGAACACTCGAGCAATAATCTTCAACAAGTTGCGCTTTGTAGGCTGTAACGTTGACTTTAAACATTCCGTATCAAATTTAATCATCAATTCGTCGCTGTGTACCTTCCATAGGACGCCGAGAACGGAATGAACCGAACCCTCTGTCGCCTCGAGAGAATTCTGAATTTGAGAATTATTGCAACGCCATTTTCTCAGATACACATAAGCACGCTTAAAGACCTCAGTAGACTCTTAACGAAATTTATCTGCATCTGCCTGACTACTAACACTTGTTACAAGATCATCCATGTAGAACGACTTACTCAGCAATTTACATGAGTCCGGATATTCGGTTGCTTGCTCGCGAATGTGAAGCCCAATTGTGGCAGACAGCAAGAACGGACTGGAAGAAACCCCAAAGGTCACTCGCGTCATACGATGCTCCACTTCGGATGAAAAGTCTGTACATAAATCCTTGTGCTATGAAAACCAGATACAACGATGACTGTCTCTATCTTTCTCGGCTAAAAAGATTTGCAGAAACGCTTTTTCAATATCTGCGACTAAACCTAACTGCTCGATACGGAAGTTCAACAAGACTTGCAAAATGTCAGGAAGTAAGTTTGAACCTGTCCATAAACATTCATTTAAAGACAATTTACCTGGTAAATGAGACGAATTGTATTCCACAATTCAGATCTTGGTAGTTGTCTTTTCTGGGCGATAAACGGCGCAGTGTGGCATGTAGTACAGGTTTTCCACGTTGGCGTTGTTCGAAACAACTCTCTCTGCGTACCCTGATGCTATGAATTGCTGTATTGCGGTGTCGTATTCGCTAAGTTTGGATGGGTTTGGATGGGGAATACAATCTTGAAATAACCGTTGTTTTGTTGTTCCCCAGCTGTTCATTTTTGGTTTTCCAGGGTAGGAATGCTTCACATCTTGTCTCAGTCTTGCGAATAGATTTTTCTTGGAGTTCTCTGGTGAATTCTCTCATCCCTATGTCATCGCTCCGTATTCCCAAGCTCTCTAAGCTCCACATATCTTCAAGGGAGGAGCTGAAAAGAGTAGAAACATTTTCATTAGAGATCAATTTATCCGTGTCGCAAGGGCCTTGAAGCGTCCAGCCAAAAATTCTGTCTACCACTGCCAAAAGATTAGTTATTCGTTTATATTTTCCAGTTACCACTTTCCAATAATGATCCGCTCCAACTATTTAGAACACTCAAACCTTCTTCTTTGCTCTCATCCACACAAATTTGAGTCCGCCAACAGAAACCGTCCAATGGCGTGCCTTTACTCGCAGGAGCCGCCAAGACGTCCAAACAGGTTTCGGGAACAACTACCGCAGTGACTTCCACAGACTTTTCGCTAAACTGAGATCTTAAATGAATGTTGACAATTTTCATCTTCTTACCACCAGAAATCCTGTGTTGGCCGAAAGGAATAATGGATAGATTAACGAATCCACTAATTTCCAAATTCAGCTTGTTTACAACTGCTTCTCTTACATACGTGCGTTGACTTCCGCCATCAAGAATAAGCCGCACAAATAAACTGTTTGTTGCACAAAGGGAATGATTGGCTGCAAGAAGAGAACGCGCAGTTTGCAAAAATATATTATTCTTTCTTGAATTATTTGTGGCCGACAAATTTAAAATTGGATTAAGCATGGCAATACACGTTGGATTTCCTTTAGATTTTGACACTTCACTGGTAGACAACGATTTATTTGTAAACTTGCACAACGAAGTAGGATATTTATTTTTGCACTTTGTGAAACATAGCCTTTTCACTTTACAACTCCTTGCGGTGTGTCCCTTCAAAGTGCATCGCAAACAAATACCATTTCCTTCAGCATTTGTTTCTTCTCATCGATGAAACGCAAGCATTTGCTCTCTTTCGTCGCATGCTCTGTCGATTTGCAAAAAAGGCACGGTGCATTTGACAGTGCGGAAGTGAAAAGGCTTGCTGCTGTTGATAGCTGTGGGCGATGCGCACTCTCTCTTGATGATTTGTTTACACCTGCTCTCTCTACCGATTCTACATCTTGCTTAAGGAATCTAAAAATATTTTTCACCTGTTTGTCTCTATCGAAGGAAAGAGTGGAGCCAGTATCAGAAACTGAGCCCGTGGCATCTTCCGCCCTTGTCAGACACTCTTTTTGTATTCGATGATAATCTATTCGAAGCTCGTTAGGCATGCGTTTCAAAAGAATGCTTTTAAGCATTACATAATAGTGAGAGGAAGGAACATCAAAAGCTGTCAAAGAACGACTGCAAGATATTACTGTATTATATAAATTTCTCAATCCCGTCGCGTCCGTTTCGCTAAAAACTGCCGGAAGATACATGAGCTGCTGTATTAATTTGCCTATTAATTTTTCGGTGTCGCCATATTCCTCTTGCAAAAGAGAGACCGCCCCATCGTAACAGGTATCAGAGGGAGTGAAACCTGATATCGTCTTCGCTGCATTACCCGTTAGAACAGACTGCAAATAGTTGAAATTTTCGGCCCCGCTCAACGATTCATTTTCATGTACAGTTGTACGAAAATTTTCCCAAAAGCGAAGCCAATCTTGATGGTCACCCGAAAACTTCCTTAATTCTAATTTGGGAAGGTTTGTGTAATTCGATGCTTCGATGCTGAAGGTGCTCGAAGATTGACATTATTTTGATAGGGATTAATTAGCGATTGCACCCTCGCCAAGCGAACTGGCAATCTTGCCATCATACCTACAGCCGAGTCTTCGTACTTCGCTGTCTTCTCTAGCTTGGAGTCTTCTTTGCTCTTAGCTTCTTTCATGGAGTCTAGTATAGACAAGTACTCCATGTCTCTTATCTTGTATGACTTTAAGTACTCTGTTGCTTCATTTACTATCTTCGTGATTTAACTGCGATAGCCGGCGCGTGCCTGCAGCTCCATTTTAATACGTCTCGAGTTATCAATTTATTGAGTTACGAGAACAAAATTAATATTTTTTCAAACTAAGTACAATCTAAAGAGTCCCGGATTTCGGCACCATGTCGAAAATAACCCTTGGGAGAATAAATATTAACAGCCATGTTTGCATTTTCCTTTGAAATAAAACAAAACTTATCAACTCGGGTCTAAGATATCGTGAACAACTGACTTTATTAATTTATTTTAATTTAGTGGGGGCTGACGCCCCCATTTATTTCGCTTAGTACCAGCTTAAAGTAACTTAAAAACTAGGACTTAAAAACTAACAAGAGTTAGGGGTTAGGAAGTAGGGGAATGGTGGAGTACATCAAATTTAAGACCAGAAGTTCTCACCTTACGGAGCATGCGGGAGATTGGTTCATTATAGTCTAAGAGCCCGCAGTATAGATTTGGCAGTGAAGGATAACCAAAAAATATGTACATTCATAGGTAGTATTTATTAGTGTGATTTCAAATAAGGCAGTCTGGCAGTCCTCACTTGCGGCCGAGGAGAATAACAGTACTTTTAAAATGCGAAATTATGCCCAACAGGAATAGGGGAGATAACCATTTAATTTTTATTGAAAACGATAGAGCAGAATTTGCTTGCTTTAGATTCATTGATGCCAGACGTTTAGGATGTGGCGAAGGCCACGCCAGACGCCATCAAAGTGATTGAATTATGCCCAATTTTGCATAATTAAGATAACCATGTCAATTTTACATAAAACATAGAACAGAGTTCTATTATTATGAATATATGGTTCCAAGACGTTTACGGTGCGTTGAAGGCAGTGCCAGACGCCGTTAAAATAAGCAAATATTCCATTTTTGCATAACTGACATAACCAATTTTTTTTTCTCTCAAAAGATAGTTCAAATCTTCCAGATTACAAAAATATGAACGCCAGACGTTCTGCGCGCGGCCAAGTTCTTGCCAGACGCGTCCAAAGTGACTAAAGTAACAAAAAACATGAAATGTACCCGATCGAAAATAGCTTATAAAATTACTATTTTTGTGCGTAAACACTAGAAATTGACCATAAAATAATAGAACAGCCATTATTTATAAATATACTAACCCCAGATACTTTACCTATCGTCAAATCCTCGCAAGGCGCATCCAAAGTATCCAAACCTAACAAAACCATCCAAACCTCTTAATCCAAACGATCTCTGTTGTAGTATATAAGCATATCACCTGATGTCCCCACATTATGGGGGTTGCATTCTGTCCAAACATGTAAATTGTTGAAATTAGTGATTCCATTCATTTTTTTTATAATCTGCGTGCACTCACGGGGTTTGAGTACCATTAAAATGCTTGCACACTGCGCGGGCGAAGGAAAATTAAGTAGGAAAGAAAAAGAGGTACCAATTTACCTAGGGTTTATTTACACTCGCGAGTTAAGCTAGTAGGGTTGTATGATAGTGTTAGTTTTTTTTTTACGAGCAGCCCAACTAGCAGGCTATTCGCCGCCAAAATTCATTTGCTCTAAAGGCTACTAGTTGCCTACAACTTGGATCTCTAGAGTACAGATACACTCGTACATGTAAACCCTATTAGTTAGCTCGCGGGTGTGAACACTATATTATGTTGACTGTAAATGTTTGAAGGTAATAATGACTAGGAAATAAAGAGTTTAGTTAGTTTTAATTGCATTTTATTTTCTTAGTCACTAACTCTTACATACTAACAAAAAATGCTTAAATGCTAGCTTAAAATTACTTACAATCTTATAATAACTTACTGGCCCCACACAGGCACTCTAAGCTACTCTAAAAACTTATATCTATGTCTTTCGACTTTACTTACATTTTATTTAGAATTATTTATAATGTATACTTAAGGCTAAGAAAAAATATTCGGTAAGAAAAAACTTAGCATATGGACTTTTTTTTTATTTTTTTATAAAAACTTAATATCTAACTTAAAATTAATCTTAGCCTACTTAACCTACATACACAAAACACACATACACACACATAGACATTATACACAATTATATACATATATTAGTATATACCTATGGATACACCAATACATGTATATATTTCTTAAGGGCTAACCTAAACCTATGTAAGCTGGCCATCGCTATTCACAGAGCAAATAGATTGGTCAGCTCTGCCTCATTAGTGAGGCTGGTCTGTAATTGACGAAAACGACGACGAAACATCTTCCCCATCATTCAACCACCAGAAATGCTGGTGCTGCCGAACGACATCCCTCTTATCGCGATTCCCCACCGCCCTACTGAACCTGAGACGATCCACACTGCCATGTGCGACGTCTCTGTTGTAGTTGAGTCGCTTGTCCCCAGCTGTCCGAGCGACATGGAAGATTAACGGGACCGCTGGTATATCCTGGATCAACCCTATCTGATCAAAGTAGAGGAATGCTTCCGGTGGAACGAAGCCGTCACAGCGCACACTCTCGTGGTAAAGGTAATTGGGGTAGTAAGCCCCAGATATCAGGTTATTTGTCGAGGTCATTGCTCTTGCAATGTGCTTTCGAGTCAGCTTAATTACGAAGTTGTCCACTCGTATTAGGTTCGTCCTGTTGTAAGGGACCTTATTAGGATAAAATTTCTTGTACTCCGACTCAGGTGTTCTGTACAAGCGAAGGCAAGCCCTCTCAAACACCCGAATCTTTTCCATTAAGCTTGCTCGTACATTGAACCACACGGGACAACCAAATACCAGCATGGGCCTGATAAGGGCCATGTGGCAGATTACCTTTACCCTCGCATCGAGTTGGCTGCTATAAAACAGTCTCTTTGTAAGGGCAAAAGCACCTTTAGCTCTGGCCAGAGCAGCATCTACATTTTTGCCAAAATACAGAAACTGATCTAGCCAGATTCCAAGATATCTGACTACATTTCGACAGGCAAGAGGCCGCCCGTGTTGTCCAATGATCGAGAACTTACGCCAATTTTTTCTGGTATCCCTAGAGGCTCCAGATAAAGGCGTCCTAAAGAGAATGGTTTCCGACTTCTGAAAGTTGATTTTCAACTTCCAGTCATCGCAAAATCGTCTTATCTTATTGAAGTCACGCTGCAAGAGAATATTAATGACCTCGATTTTTGGACCTGTTCTGTACGCTACCAAATCGTCTGCGTACGCAATAGTATGGGGAAGTGAACCTATCAAGTCGCTTGTATAAATGTTGAATAGGATCGGCGAATTGACCGCACCTTGCTGAAGACCATTTTTAATTTGAAATATTCCAACAGAAGTCACATCACCATTTTTCACGATGAACTGTCTGTTGGTTAGCATATTATAAAGAATGTACAAGAGTGGTTTACTGATCCTCAGCCTATTCAGCTTATAGAAAAGACCCTCTAACCATACGGTGTCGAAGGCCTTCTCCAAGTCAACAAGGCAGGCACCAGTACATTGTTTTTTGCCTTTATTCCATTGTATATCGGACACCAGTTTAAACGCGGCATGTGAGATATCATGTCCCGCCTTAAAATCGAATTGATTATCCGGAACTATATGTTTGTCCTCAACCCACCTAGTCAGAGCTCTATTGATTACCTTTTCAAAAACCTTACTGATATTCGGAAGGAGACTTATCGACCGGAGATTCGCCGGATTGGATATATCCTTTCCCTTTTTGGGGATAGGTTGAACCACCGCCGTTCTCCAATGCGCTGGATGATGTGCATTATTCATTGCATTGTTAAACAGGGTGGTGTAAATTTCCACCGCTTCTAGAGGAAGATGTCGAAGCACGATGTTCGGAATACCATCGGTCCCTACTGCTTTCTTAGCCCTGATTGGGTCGAAGATCGCATGGAGTTCTTCCTTCGAAATGAACGGGGGTAGGTCACACTCTCTGCCATGACATTATTTGCCATATTTTCGTCGCTAAACCGTGTGAAACTAGAGCCGTTGGATCGCCAATTCTCTATTTCATTTCGAATGTAGCAGTTGCCCACCAAGACGCAATTGTCCAGGTCATAATTAGGGCCAATGATATCAATGGCCTTGTATACTTCCTGGAAAGTCGCCCCTATGGCCTCAAACTTCTCCTGTGGATCCTCGATCACAAAGAAGTCGTCATCACAGCGGCCTCATTTGGATCAATACCTGCTATTGTCAGTAACCGTTCGTTGTCTGTTGTCCGGTCTATTTTAAGACACTGAAGGTCGTTTTGACTTTTTCTCCGAAATAGTTTATTTATTTGCGGAAACATATTCGGGTTACTGGTGTTTACAGCCCGAACTTTGTTGGTCCAATATGAGCTTACAGAAATTCTGTAATTCTCTTTTATTAGCGTTTTAATATTTTTAATCGACGACTTCAGTGTCATAATCTCCGGGTTTTGTCTGTCAGTTAACTGTCTGTACAAGTTTTTGAGTCTTGTCAGAAGTCTACTTTTCTGTCGGTGCAGTGCGTCAATAGTAGGATTGCGGAACAGGTCTTCGTTAGTCGTACGTCGATACCGTGGTATTGTAGTGTCCATAGTTTGTTTAATTGTCTCGTCCATTTGTTTTAGGTAATTGTCGATCTCCTCGTTTGACAAATTCCTATTGGACGGTGGGTGGAGCGTGTTCGAGGAGAGTGCTCCTTTCAAGGTTGCGCAGAAGCGTGTTCATCGAGACTTACTGTAGTTGTAAGAATACCTTTGGACATACTCCTCCAATTCCGCAATTTCGTTGGGAACTGCAATTTCGGTGCTAAAACCGCAATGGTCACTGTCATACACTAATGTGAGCAGACAGTTTAGCGTTTGTAAATTCGTACCTGTTAGTCGTATGCGTTCGTCGTACAGCAGTGGATCCAAATAAGACCCGCCTCTGGGAAACGACGGGTTATCCGTCGCTTTAAGACCGAGTCTGTACATGACATCGTGCTGATCCCACCAATCGAGTAGCAGGTTCCCTCTAGTATTTGGCAAATTATTTCCCCAATCTCTATTTCCAGCGTTGAAATCCCCGCCGATTATAAAATAATTCTCCACCGATTCCAGCCTCAGAAGTCGAAAAGCGTGTCAAGCTCTGTAATAAATAGGGTGCATTATGAAGCCTCAGGTGCATAAACAGAGGTCAAGTACAGCCGCTTTCCACTGCGGAGCGGGATGTAAGCGACGACTGCCTCCAACACCCGGAACCTGCGCAGCACGCCCTTGTACACTCTGTGAAATTTTATACCTTCTTTAATGAAGATCGCGACACCGCCTCCACGTTTGGATCTGGGCCGGTTTCTTCTTCTAACGATATAATTATTGTACTCCAGTTTGTTAGTTATCGGTTAGCTTGGTTTCGCTAGCGAAAAGCACATTAGGAGTTTGGTCTTGTAGCAATTTAAACATCGCGGCTCTTCGTTCGATCCTAATCAGTGAATTCACATTCACCGCAAGGACCTTCAAAGTTTGTTCCAGAATGTGCGTACCCATTACGGCATGTGTTGCGTTAGGCCCGGCAGCAACGCGTAGATCTGGTCCACCCGCTTGACCTGTTCCTGTACCTGCTGTTGCAGCTGAGCCATCTGCCCTTGGATTGCGAGCAAGATGGCCAACATGTTAGGTGCAGCTTCCGTTGTTTTTCGCATTGACGCCGGAGAAGCAACAGTCGCTTGTTGTACCGTAGCCGCCCTACCTGACACCATTTGGGCGTAGGAAATTTGAGATGTGACGGTTGGTGTTTGAAACCTAACAGGTGAACGTTTGACCTCCACCTTCTGCTGCCAAGCCAGTTTTGCTTTCTTTATGTCAGCGAACTTAGGACAACCCCGATAGTTTGCGGTGTGTCCCACGTTTCCACATAACACGCACGAGAGCTGCGACCTATCGGATGCTCCGTCAACACCCAGAGTACACTCCTCGGAACTGTGGTTCTTAGCGCACTTCACGCATCGAGGCTGCATTTGGCAGTTCGACGCGGCGTGCCCGAACCTCTGGCAGCGAACGCATTGTATAATGCTTTGGCTCCTTTTTAGTTTTTCCCAGTGAACCACTTGGTAGTCTAGGACATTGATACTCCTTAGACTATCCAGATGGCTTTCGGGACTGAGCTGCACCAGGAAGAACGGCAGACTCCGTTTCTCCCGCCTGGCTCTAGCTGTGGTAAATGGCTTTACCCCTACAAACTTCAGTCCCTCGCACTCCTTCTCTTTGAGCAGTGCCAGGATTTCCTCAGGATCAGAAGACGGTTCCAACCCCTTCAGCAGCATCGATTGCCGCTTTTCACACTTCGGTGTGAATGAGAAGTGCTCCGTCGTCGTTTCTTTTAGGAGCTCTTTCACTCTCGCGTAGCCCTCCACTGTATTACAGTGGATGGCATGACGATCGTTCACCAATCTTTTAATGTTAAAATTGTTACCAATGACCAACTTACACAGGTCCTTGGTTGCACTCACCTCTAATTTATAGGTATTAATAGGAGGTACCTTCTCCTTCTTCTTCTGCTGTTGCGGTTGTTGTTGTTGCTGCTGCTGCTGCTGTTGTTGTTGTTGTTGTTTTTGTTGTTGTTGGTTCTGCTGCTGCTGCTTTTTTTTCTGCTGCTGTGGTTTCAGCTTTTGCTTTTGCAGCTGTTGCTGTATCTGCTGCTGCTGTTGTTTCTGCTGCTGCTGTTGTTTCTGCTGCTGCTGTTTTTTTTGCTGCAGTTGTTGTTTCTGCTGCTGCTGGATTTGTTGTTGGGAGCTCGATACTTCCAATTGCTCCTTCTGCCTGGGTGCTGTTTGCCTTTGCTTAATAGCAAGCACTTTCTCTTCCAGCCTTTGTATGCTGCTGGTGATGTCGTTTATTTGTTCATCCTCATCCTCCGATTCGGATGCCGCTAGAGAGGTAAAGTTGTTATTGCCCCCCTCGTAATTGACCTCATCAGCCGTTAAAAAGTCATTTATTCTCTTTTTTTGTGAGAATAGGAGGAGTTTTCAAACTCCTCCTCCTTTTAACGGCTTTCGCCACGGCACTGGCAACACTATTTTTGCCTTTTTCCACTTCCGTTATGGGAAACACTTTAATTTTTCTTAAGTCTTTAAATGAATTAAATAATGAAAAGAATAAAACGTTCGCAGAGGCTGGGAAGCGAACCCACAACCCCGAGATTTGTCGTCCGCGTTTTTGCCACTTAGGCTACCGAACACTCGAGCAATTACTGAGTAAAAGTATACTCCTTTTTTTTGCTGTTTGTTTTTTTTCACTAAGTACACTAAAATATATACATATAATGTTATATCGGTGTTATAACGGTTTTATGTCTCTTGTGCTTATCTTTTAACAAGTGAATTATGCAAACAACATTCTGCTCTATATAGTAATTTACAAAATTATTATAAGATCGAAATCGAAAATTTTTCCTGAGTGTAACGTCCATACGACACCATGCATAAAAACATCATTGCATTGGAATCGTCATAGGAACGTTAGGTCGTTAGGACCAACAACAAGCCAACCTCCACACATGGAGCGAAATAACCACTGAGCCCAAACATCTTTCTTTCTTCTTCTATCCCATTTTCCAAAAACTTAACACGTGCTTATTTTTTTATAAAAAAAAAAAAATATGGTCGTCCTGACGTAGATTGCCATTGACATGCATACGAGTATAGAGAATGGAAAGTTGTTCAGTTTGGACGATGCAAATGCCATTCATACATAATGACCGAGTGTTTAAATTTCGCTTTGACGACAGCAGACATCATCGTGTTTTAGAAGAATTAAATTCGTCTCTGTTAGGGGTTCCTCAATTAGTTTCTATTAATATTAGTTACTATTAATATCAGAATTTAATGAGTTAAACACATGCTGCTGTGACCGTTCTACAGCCGAAGAGCAGAGACGTGAGTTCGGGAACGAATATGAAAAGTAGAGAGTACTGACACCAGCATATAGTGAATTAGAAGTAGCAGATAAGAGTTCGTTTATGAAGATAAAAAAGAGTGTCGGAGACAGAACGGAGCTCTTTGGTACACCAATATTTTTTTAGTGGATATCAAACTTGAAACCGTGCAACAGAATTTGAACTGAACATTTCGAAAGGTAATTTCTAATACATTGAAGCAAAAAGTCGTCGATCCTAAATGCACGCATTTTCGGCAAAAGTGCTTGATGCCAAACACTGTCAAATGACTTAGTGCAACCATCTTGCTTTTGCCAGATTGATGTATGCTTTGGTTCCACTTTTCTGTGAGGCATGCCATCCAATCAGCAGTGGATCTTTTGCTACGAAAACCACTGATAAGTATTCTTGTTTCGAGATATTTCATGAGCTGACGAGTGGTTTTCCCAAGACCTTGCGAAGACGAGGCATGAGTGCAATGCTTCTCTAGCAGGAGAGTAAAGAGGATTCGCTCTTTTAGTCACGGAAATATCTCAGACAGAGTCCTGAAGAGTATGATTGATTAAAAAGCTTACGCAGTGGTTTTGCCAGCGTGGAAGAACACTTCGTCAGGAGACGAGATCAGTGAATTCATAAATGTTAAGATCTTTAAGCACTCTTTCTACTACAAGATTGTGAAACTGGATTCGTTCCACTGAAGATTCGACGCACTGAAGTGTTGGCTGAAACAAAGCGCATTCTGCAAAAGTTGAGCTAACCGCAAAGTGTGCAGCAAGCAGATTGGCCTTGTCCAAAGAGCTGGCATGTGGAATGCCATTATAAATGAGCGATAGGATGGAGGATGAAGCAGAATTGAAGATGACGCAGACCAAAAATGTTTACTACTTTTGGGACATTGTAGTATTTTTTACCTCAGTTTTGGCTCATTTGAACTTTTTTCTTGTAGGATCGAAAAAAGTTTCTTTTTACGGCCCGAGGAGTACCATGTCTTTTCTTGTGGTTTCATATTCTTTATCCGATGATTTTAATGAATCTAGTTTTGGTGGAATTTGGTAAGCTACATCACTACGCTCGTAAATGGCGAGATCGTGGTGTTCAGAGAATAATCACACTAATTCGTAGCCAGGTAGCTTCAGATCTGAGTCAATCGGGATGTACTTGTGTTTCACTGAATTCTAAAAAGCTGGCCTGTAATTACAGACGTGGACGTGAGTAGGGTAGTGACTGTATTTTACACACATAAAGAAAACAAAAAACACCGTCGATACTAAGCACAGCTGTGAAGTAAAAATTCAAAAATTGCCCTTACAATAATAGGAAATCGTGCACCAACCCATACCCATAACCATACCAGCAGTAACTGAGTGCAAGCAACAGTCAGACCAGGGCCGAAGAGTTGGGATGCCCGATCTATTATTGGCACTACACTCGTGTTCTTCTTTTTTTCTTTTTTGCACAGTTTAATAGTTCTTTCTTTTTTTGTTGTTTTTCTAAGCTTAGTTGGCTAAGGCTGGTATATTATTTTAATAGTTTCTGACGTAATGTAAAACGTCTTTGTAGCAGCGAACGCCTTCTGCTAAAGTAGGTTGTCAGTCTCTCGACCATTTCCGCGTTGTTCCTGTCTCCCTCAATGCGGAAAACTTTCTAATAAATGTTCGGCCATTTAATCGTAAGGCAGCCCTATTTGAATATCCCCTCAGATATTCTACTCTCTATCGTTGATCGTTACCGTGGCAAAAACCATAGACCTAACCATCATCGAGTACATTAGAAATTAAACGTCAATATCTACAATAGTGTAAAAACTAGAAACTGGTAATGGAAATAATTTTGAATTATTTTTATATTATTTTTTAAAAGATCTGTATATTTTTTCAGGAAAAGAACCTGCAATTTTTCTTTCCTTGAAAAATTGGTGTTACATTCCCTTCTTAAGGGTGATAAAATGAAAATTTTTTAAGAAGCATTATATTGGACTTACAGTGCGCAATAATAAATTTATTTTAGGGGAAAAAACTCCAAACCATCTATTAAATAAAGGGTCCGCCATCTAACATTTTTTTTTCAACTAGTGCTTATTTCATGAATGGTAACACCTAGCTCATATCTGATTTGACAGATAATTAGTTTTATCCTTCCGGTTAATAATGGCAAATAATTTCATTCAACTGGCTGGCCATGCAGTAGCCTACACGATCGGTCTAATTTTTAAGCACATTATCGATTGTGTGTAGCTGTATTTCACCTATGGCTTTACGAATATTGTCCTTTAAAGCGTCAATTGTCTCTGGCTTGTCGGCGTAACACTTATCTTTTACGGCACCCCACAAATAATAGTCCAACGGTGTCAAATCGCAGCTCCAAGGTGGCCAACAGCTCTGCGGCTGATAATGCGATCTTCAAAAACAGGGCGCAAAACATCGAGTGTAGCTTCGGCTGTGTGGCACGTAGCGCCGTCCTGTTGAAACCAAATGTTGCCAATATCCTCCTCTTCAATTTTTGTGAACAAAAATTCGTTCAACATGGCCCGATAACGATCGCCATTGACTGTAACGGCCACTCCTTGCTCATTTTCGAAGAAAAATAGCCCAATTATGCCTCTGGACCAAAATCCGCACCAAACAGTGACTCGTTTTGGGTGTATCGGCTTTTCAATGTATGCGTGCGGGTTTTCTGTGCCCCAAATGCGACAATTTTGCTTGTTTACATAACCGCCAAGATCAAAGTGACCTTCATCTGAAAAGATGATTTTTTTGGCAAAATCGGCATCTTCTCTAAGTCGATCGCAGGCCCACTTAGCGAAGCGAAAACGCATTGGATGGTCATTTGGCTTCAACTCCTGAACCAATTGGACTTTGTATGGCGTCATACCAAGGTCTTTATGCAAAATTCGTCTCAATGATGTCTCCGAAATGTTCAATTGTTGAGAACGACGGTGAATTGAAGTTGATGGCGCTTCACGCACACTTTCTGCCACAGCAGCAATGTTCTCGGCTGTACGCACTGTTTTTGGCTTTTCACGCTTTGGTTTATCGATGAGGATGCCAGTTTCTTTCACTTTTTTCACAAGATAAAGAACATACGGAGCTGACGGTGTTTCTCTTCTTCCAAAATCCGTACGCAATTTTCGCACACATTCTGCAACATTACCATAATTTTCAAAGTAATGTCGCAATATTTCCCAGCGTTGTTCAAGCATATACACAACCATATTCGTTCAGCGGAAGGATAAGACAAATCATCTGTCAAATCAGATATGAGCTAAGTGTTACCGTTCACGAAATAAGCACTAGTTGAAAAAAAAAACGTTAGATGGCGGACCCTTTAGTTAGTTTTATTTATAGGGCTATTGCAAAAGAAATTCCCCAATTTTTTAGATTTATATTTTGAAAACCACTGACTTGAGATGAAATGATCTGACCCGTTTTCTTGTTTTTTGTAGATACTAGGCATACGTTGCAAAATTGGGGTTAATTAGATATTTTTCTGGAAAAATTTATGGTACAATCAAAATTTTATGTTTAGATAAAAAAAAAACACTTTTTATCTTTAATAACTTCTGACACATTCAGTTTAGGCCACAATTTAATTGAAAGCAGATAATGATAATAACCCCATTTTTTTACCATACAGGCATACATTTGAAAAGGGTTATTTTCAATAAGAGGAGTACCGCTTTGCTTAAAACCTCTGTATCGCTCATAGGGTGCATTTCCGATGCCACTGTCCTCCTTCCCAATTAAAATTTAACTTGTCGGTGAAAGCGCTGCTGGAATATTTTCTAAGCTTTTTTGATCGCGAAATGCTATTAATGATTGTCGGAGAAACGATTCGGTATGCATTGCAACACGGCTCTTAATTTTTTACAAATGTGGACGAAATACGCATATAAATTGGCATAGATTTTATATTAGGAAGACAGGTCTGGACTTTATTGCGACGTCATCGCTAACGGCATGCCTTTCCACCAAGTCGAGAAAATTTGATCCTCCTTTCAGTTTATATAAATATATCGAACTCCCTATCGACAACAAAGATGAAGGTACTTACAACAGTCTTGTACTTTCAATGCTCAATTCGAAGTGGTTTTATTTAATTTCAGTTATTTGTATTCGGTCGATCCTATGTGGAAATGTGGTTATTCGTTTATGTTCTGACGTTTTTCGAAAATTCCATAAAATCTACGCTGACAATTTGCTCACCGGTTTGCCTCTTGCCCAGTATTTAAACGAGAACGACACGCTTTACGTTTGAACGAAGTAGTTCGAAAGGTGAAGAGTGAGAAAAAATAGACCCCTGCTCTTCGTCAATTGGCACTTCAATCAACAACGTTGGTCGTCATTGGTTCGTTAATATGAAAACAAATGCGTCCACTTCCTGTCCACATATTATGCTAGAATTGGAAAAGCAGAAAAATAAACCCCTGTTGCCACAAAACAAAAAGCCTTATTGAAGTCGTCCGGTCAGAAATCGTTAAATAGTACAGCAAATCAATGGGTGGCGTATATCTTATGGATTCCCCGGTGGCACTATATCGAGGTTATCCTACGAACCGCAGATAGTACATACGTACTCGTATCTTCTCCAACATGTTTAATGTTTGTGCTATGAATCCTGTATAAAGAAAAGCATACTGAGGACTAAAGGGGCTGTCGAAGTTCAAATGCGAGATTGCGAACAATGCAACTTACACTGGAGTTGATATAAAAAGTAACAAACCAGGCAAGCCAAGAGACAGATACTCCGCAGTTTGCTAGCAGATTCCGTCGTAGGGGCTGCGAACATAAAATACGATATGAATGCATTCCTTGCAATATGTCGCTCTGTCTTGAATGCTTCCAGCGCACAGTGTTTCAAAACTCAAATATAGGTGGACAAAAACCTTTTTTTAAGTCATTTTTGATTGTACCTATGCTGTAGAAAAATGTTGAACTATAAAGTTGCAAAATATTTGAGAAATTTCTGTTTTGTATGTTAAACTTCAAAGAGGTCTTTAGCTTAGTGATGTGTGTTTAATATATTATTTCAATATAGAATTTATTTCTGTAAATAAGAATAACAAAATATTGTGGTTGGACTATATAAATTATATGCTTATATATATTTGGTGAATTTTTTAATAACACACTAACAATTGCATGTGTAGAGGCCACTGGAAGATGGCGTTTGTAAATAATTGTTTGTAATATGACTTATAGAGGTCTCTCGTGATTCTTTGAAGTAAAAGGAATAGAATCGGATATTGAAGGAGAAGATGGAATAGAGTGTTTAGAGGTAAGTTAGCCGTCATATCGCACGCCTCGACTAGATGCAACTTGTGCAATAAAAGTTCTAATCGAATCAGTATAAAATTGTGTTTTATTTTAACGCCAAAACAATGCACAATATTGGTGACCCCGACGTGATTTTTTTTATAACGTAAATAATAACGAGCGAGAGCAGACTATTACGCCGCGATGAAAGCACGGCTTCAACAGTAAACGGCACGCCACGAAACCGCGCGCAGTTTTTACCGCAATCACATTTTAAAACTGCTGCGTCAGACAACGTGGTATCATACCGCTCTACAATCACGCGATTCCTGACTTCTGCCCTACTACGCCCTAGAATCTACAATTTGGAGAAAGCTACCAACCAGATTTAATATCCAACAACAACGTGTGCGATTGTAGCAGTTCTACCGCAACGTGGTAGTTAACCTCACATAACAGCGTGGAGTCAATCACATCATTCAACCACGTTGACACAGCAACGCCAACGTCATCAGTGGAATCAGCGGGCACACAATCGTCCAGAATTGCGAGAACAAATAACAGAACACTTAACGTTTCAACGGTACAGTACATACAGCGAACGTAACGGAACACTTAACGTTTCAACGATACAGTACATCCAGAAAACGTAACGGACCACTTAAGTACATACTATACATATATTTAAAGTTAAACGTATCAATTAAAAACAAAAAAAATTAGTCACTACATACTTTCTTCTAAAGTAGGAGAGTTTTTTTTTATATACTTTTCATTTACAATATTATATATTAATAATACATATACTATACATATACCATATTACATATATTATTTTAACTTTCCATATGAATTTATTTTTTTTATTTTATTTCATCTTTTTATTTGTTTTATACCTTTTGTTATAATTTTTTAAAAAATAATTAAGTAGTTACACCTATTCCATCCAACTAAAATTTTCTCCGAAATTTTGGTTTTGTAAATCCGTTCTCTTCCTTTCGTAAATATTGAACTAAAATCTATTTTGTCCAAAATGGGCGAGGATGACGAACAACAAACACCCCAAAGCGGTTCTGCTGACCTACAACAGCTCAACCCAAGCGGTCAAACAAATAGTGTAATCGAAGCTGTGGCTGTTAAGCTACCAGATTTCTAGAAAGCAATGCCAGCTGTATGGTTTTTTCGAGTAAAGTCTCAGTTTTCAACTAGGAACATAGTAACTGAACAATCAAAATTTCATTATGTTGTTCAGGCGTTACCCCAAGACGTGGCTGCAAGCGTGTATTAAATTCTCATACAAGAATCGCTGATCCCTTACACTAATCTAAAAAAGGCCCTAATAGACAGACACTCTATGAGTGAAAGGAAACGTATCGAAGTCCTACTGTCAGGTGAGGAGATGGGTGATATGAAACCATCCGAGTTCTATCGTCGGCCTGTTACCATAGCGGGGCAATCTGTAATTGTTTCAGAAAACCTAATTGTAGAATTGTGGAAACGTCGCTTTCCCACATTAGTTCAAGCCGTAGTTAAATCAAGTCCAAAAACCCAAATCGATGAACTCATTCACGTGGCAGATGAAATATTTAAAGTATGTCAACAACAAAGTACTTCAGCATTTTCGATCACATCTCAAGCAGAGAAAACAATCAACGAACTTACCTGCATTAATCGAAATCTCCAAGCGAAATTAATGAGATTAAATCATTGCTCTGAAATTTAAACTTCAGCAATCGCGCTTGTCGCAATAGGTTCATTTCGCGTAGGTACAACAATAATAGGAACACACGCAATAGGTCACGTTCTTCTTCAAGACAAAATAGTTTCCAAAGGCAGAGCAATTTTAATAGTTCCCAAACGCCTAAGCAAAATAGTGCTCATATAAACAGACCAGACGGCTCAAAGTGTTGGTATCATGAACACCATGGTGCAAATGCACAAAAGTGCAAATAACCCTGCAGTTTAAAAAAAAACTAGTTCCTACTGTCGTCGCGACGGGCCACTCAGTAATCACTTGATTTTTGAGGTGAACGGATGTTCTGCGGAGTGCGGTCGGTGTTTTTTGGAAGTTTAAATATCATAAATCTCTTTTTAAAATCTCTTGTTAAGTGGTTTTATTACGGTCGTTGCGGAAGTGCTTAATTACGGGCGATTTCGGGCTGCACTTTTCAGTGCGGACTAATTGACAATTTTGTGCGGTTCTTATCAAAAGAGGAGAAACTCCTACAATTTGTGTAAGAATTAGTGTTGATTGTGCGGTAATTAGTTTTTACTTCGGTTTTTATTGCGGTCCTTATTACGGGAAAAGAGGAGAAATTCCCACAATTAGTGTCGGTGAGTTTGCGCGGAAATTGTTTTATTGTTTTTATTACGGTTAAAAGAGGAGAAATTCCCAAAAATTAGTGTTGACAATTTTTGTGTTTGGTTTCTGTATTTTTGTGTGGTGTTAAGTGTTGCCATTTTGGGTAGGAGACATGCCTCCTACCAAAAAGGACACAGGAAGAAGCATTCGGCTGAAGCTGAAAAAGCTTGTGGAGAAAGGAATCGAGGTAGCCGTCGATAAAGGAGACCCGGATATGGAGGTGAGCATTACAGCTCCAACTAATAAGAGGACCAGCGAGGTTGCAGGCTCAAGCAGTGCGAAAAAGAGCAAGGTAAGCCATTTTTTATTACAAAATAACCCAAAACTGGATGAGAAAGCCTTCCTAGACGCGAAAGGTACTAATATTTTGTACCTAAATAGACAGCTGGGCGATTTGGCTAGGGGGCTTTCTGATGTGGTTTTTGAGAGGGGAGAAGTTGACCCTCTCCTTGCAGGCAGGGTAAATAGTGCCTGTAAGGCCTACGAAGGCATAATTTGGCTGCTCGTTGGGGAAAACGAGCGGCTAAAAGGTTGCCTGGAGGGGTACAAACACACCCCAGAGGTTGTGCGTCCGCAGCCCTTGCAAAATGCTGGGCTTCCCCCAGCTGGTAAAGAGAAGGAGAGGAGCTTCGCTCAAGTGGCAGCAGGAGCGATTAAAGCTTCTGCCATTACGGCAAAGGCTCCTGCTCCTGCCTCCTCAGCAAGGGTTCCTGTTTCTGCCGCTGCGGGAAGGGTTCCTGTCCCCCCCGGAAAGGTCCCTCCACCTGTGCCAGCACCAGCTCTTACATGGTCCGTGGTCGTGCGGAGTAAGAAGTCCGGTGCGTCGGCAAAAGAAGTTGAGGCTGAAGTCCTCAAGAAGGTCGCCCCATCTTTGGGAGTCAGGGTGGACTGCGTGAGGACGCTCAAAAACGGGAGCGTCGTAATCCGCACTCCATCCGCGTTGGAGAGGGGAAAAATTGCGGACAACCCCAATTTCAGGGAGGCAGGGCTAGAGGTTTCGATCCCTCAAAAACCTGGTCCAAGGGTAGTAATAAAAGGAGTGACCACCTCCATCACCCCGGTGGAGTTCATGAACCAGCTTCATGAGCTAAATTTCAAGGAGGAGTATACCCTTGAAAGTTTTAAAAAGGAGCTAAAAATGGTAACCCGACCATGGACTACCAAAGAAGGAGGCAGCGTTAACGTTGTGCTGGAGAGTCTTGGCTCAGCACAAGCGCTTAAAGCACTCCTTGATAGTGGGAGCTGCTATATTGGGTGGTACTCCTTTCCTGTAAAGGAGTACAAAACCATTGTCGGCTGCTTCCGATGCCTCGGTCTTGACCATGGCATCGCTGATTGCAAGACCCCGGAGGTATGTCGCCGTTGCGGTGAAGAGGGACACCACTCAAAAGGGTGCTCAAAACCGGCCAAATGCCGGAACTGCTCGCTCAAGGGACGAGCAGCCAACCACCGTATGGTATCGGCTGAATGTCCGCTTTATGCGGTTGCTCTTGCCCGGTTGAATGCCAGAAACTAATATGGTATTCAACTTCGCGCAATTGAACTGCCAGGGCGCTTTCTCCATTATGGTAGACCTGGGAGCTCGGATGTGCGAGATGGACTGCAGCGTTGCTCTGGTTCAGGAGCCCTATGCTTCGAGGGGAGTAATTAGGGGTTTACCCGCTTCCATGCGGGTCTTCCCTGACACTAGATGCAGAGCTGCAGTGATTGTAAGGGACACAAACCTTACATGCATCCTTCAAGATGCAGATGAACGTGGCGTATGTGTTGGAGTAGAAGGCGTTTTTGGCAAGATATACTTTGCCAGCGTCTACTGCAAGTATGGTGAGGCAATCGAGCCATACATCCAATACATGGAGGAAGTGCGTTCGCTAGTCGGGAGCGACCCCCTCATCCTCGGCGTTGACGCTAATGCGATTTCCCTCTTGTGGCACAGTAAGATGTCCAGTAACTCGCCTGGATATCCAAGCTATCCACGGGGTGTGGCGCTTAGTGAATGGGCTATATCGTCTGATATGCACCCTCTCAATCGGCCGAGTGAGTCGTACACTTTTGACGCGCATGGTCGAAAAAGCGACATTGACGTCACATTCGTAAATGAATCCGCACTTAGGGCGTTCTCTTTTTCATGGGAAATCTCCAGAAGCATAAGTGACCACAACTGGATACAAGTTGAGGTCACCTATGAGGAGACTGTTAGGGTGCCTAGGTTAGATAGGAGATGGTGCACTCGGAATGCTGATTGGAACGTGTACGGTTCCCATATACTTGCAGAGGTATCCTCGATGCCCCTTCAGGTGTATGGAAGCCTGAACATCG
Organism: Volucella bombylans; assembly: GCA_949129095.1. Taxonomy (NCBI): domain Eukaryota; kingdom Metazoa; phylum Arthropoda; class Insecta; order Diptera; family Syrphidae; genus Volucella; species Volucella bombylans. The sequence continues at coordinate 263,087,485 of OX422140.1, read as the reverse complement.
ATCAGCAGATCGAGTACATCAATGAGTGTGTGTGGCGTGTCAACGACGATCTCTTTGAGAGGAGCCGTAAGGTTAACCTCAAAAGAGTGAAGTGGTGGACACGCAGTCTGAATGAGAAGCGGCGGGAAGTCCGAAAACTAAGGAATAAATTCCAAAGGGCTCGGGCTACCAACGCTGAAAACTTGTCTCAGTTGGGCTCTGCCTTCCGGCAATGCCTTGCTGAGTACAAGAGAATGATTGTAAAAGTTAAGGAAGACGATTGGAGAAGATTCGCGGATTCAAATAGGGACAATCCTTGGGGAAGGCTCTACAAAATATGTAGAGCGAACAATAAATTACCCGAGGTTGGACGTATTTGTGTGGGTGATACTACACATAGGGAGTGGAAGGACTGTATGGGTGCCTTACTCAATGCATTCTTCCCTAGAGATGACCGAGCTGAGGCCCCTCTGGCTACAGAATCAGTAGTCAACTCAGAACTGCGAACCGAGGAGGTGGAACACGCTGTTTCACTTCTCCGTTCAAAGAGGTCTCCTGGACTAGACGGAATGACTGGCGAAATGGTGAAAGCCATTTGGAAAGTAATTCCGGATTATCTAGGCTGCACTTTCAGCAGATGCATTGAGGCGAATCACTTTCCGTTGGGTTGGAAGGAGGCAAAGGTTGTCGTTCTATTGAAGTCTCCCGACAGAATTAGGTCTAACCCTGGATCCTATCGGGGCATCAGCCTGCTTCCGGTACTTGGAAAAGTACTGGAAAGGGTTATGGTGGAAAGACTTCTTGAGAATATGGCCGAACCAATGTCTCCCTTCCAATTCGGATTCAAAAAGGGCATATCCATTGAGGATGCTTGGGCATATGTCAAAGACTGTGTCCAGGAAAGTAGGGAAGACTATGTCTTAGGCATCTTTATAGATTTTAAAGGTGCTTTTGACAATTTAAGCTGGGGAAGTGTGTTTAGAAGATTGCAGGATGTGGGATGCCAGGAAATTGAGCTTTGGAAAAGCTACTTTTCTGGAAGAAGCGCATGTGCAATGAACACAGGTGAAAATGAATGTGTGCGTGTGAGTGTGGAGCGTGGATGTCCTCAGGGCTCTATCTGTGGTCCATTCATTTGGAACCTCATGATGGATCCACTGCTAGGACAGATACGTGAGACCTGCAAGTGCTGTGCATATGCGGATGACCTGTTACTCATTCTTGAAGGACACTCCAGGAGAGTGTTGCAAGAAATGGGAAACAGAGTAATCCAAATCGTCACGGCCTGGAGCGACAGTGTGGGCGTCGCCGTATCAGAGGAAAAGTCTGAAATGATGATCCTCAAGGGAAAATCATTTAAACGACGACCTCCCACAATTGGTTTGAATGGTAAAAACCTTAGATATGTGACGCAAGTCAAATATCTGGGCATAACCATGAGTGAGAACTTGAACTTCTTACCACATTTGGAAAGAGTCAAGGACAAACTCACAAGCGTCGTGGGTCAGGTAAGGCGCATTATGCGGTCTGACTGGGGACTCGGTAGGCGTGCTGTTCGCACCATATATAGTGGCCTTTTTGTTGCTTGTGCATCATTTGGGGCATCAGTATGGAGTGACATAGTCACGACTAAGTGGGGCCTCAGAAAGATCCTCTCTTGCCAAAGAGTGGTCTTGCTTGGCTGCTTACCCGTTTGCCGCACTGTCTCTACAGAGGCACTACAGGTCTTGTTGGGAGTACCACCCCTTGACTTGGAAGCTATCCGTCGTGGATTAGCCTTCAAAGTGAGGAGAGGTACAGTATTAGGAGAGCGTGATTGGGTGTCTCACAATGGAGTCAACCAGATGTCCTTCCGGGAGCGTAAGCACTTGCTAGACGAATGCGTCATATCTAGATGGCAATCTAGATGGGACGATAGCGTAAACGGCAGAGTCACTTACCGCTTCCTGAAGAATGTCTTGTTCATGCGAGAGCGGCCTGAGTTGAGTTTTAACCTCAACTTGGGCTTTCTTCTTACTGGCCATGGTTCCTTTAATCCATTTTTGCATAAAAAGGGCCTAAGTCAGGTGGAGGGCTGCTCTATGGAGCTCCTTTTGAGGACTGGATACACGTTTTGTGTGAATGTTCCCTGTATGATGACGTTAGGAATCTCGAAGCTATGGGCGTGGGTTTTGAAGACGGTGTTTGTGATGTTGGCAGTGTTCTAACTGAAAACGCACAAATAGCACGGATTCAGGACTATGCGAACATAGTGTTTGCTAGGCGTCGGATTAGGTAGCTATACCCTGGAGCTCGGTGAGCAGGGTCAAAAGGCGGCCAGTCCTGGGCAATAAGGTGCCCCACTGGAAGTAACCGCAAGGTTGCGAAGCTCGACCGGAGGCTATATTCTGGTACCACGGGAGGTCAGGAGCCCCCGGAACTTAGTTCCGGCCTGACCTAGGAGTTGGCCCCCTTGTGGGAGTATCGTGGTGGCTGTGGTTTACACCCAAAATCGCGGGGAGAGTAGGCCAAGTGGTGTTTGGACATCACATGGCTGAGTATATGTTGTAGCGTGCTATGACCTGTGCTTAGCCATTTGATGGCCATGGCGCTAACTGGTCTGCTCGATGTGGAGTTGCATTGCAACCGGGTGCCATGACCCACAGACTGGCAGAGGTATTTAGATAGGCCTCAACCCTAACCAAGGGAGAAGATCGTGCCTTATACACGACTTCTAGTAGGCACTGGAGGTGGTATTTATACTATCCGAAGGGCGTTGATTGACGCATTATTTCAATCCTGTCATGAGCGTAAGCGCTCCGTGGGATAAGGCCTTAACGGCAGGTGTCCACGTAAAACACAAGAGACGTTCTGTCGTCGCGACGGCAAACGATAGTAGCACTCAAACTTCGCCAGTCCGTCTGTTTATAAAAGACCCTATTTCTAAAACCATATTCTTAATCGACTCCGGTTCCGATGTTTCAGCACTTCCAGCATCACAATACAGGTCACAGAGTTTGAAACCAGATCAACTCCTTTCTGCAGAAAATGACTCTACCATTAAAGCTTTCGGCACGAAATACCTCCGCATGAGTTTAGGGTTCCGACGACTTTTCAACCACACTGATTTCTGATCGCCTCAGTTACGAAGCCAATCATGGGCGCAGACTTTCTGCGAAAAACAGGATTAGTTATTGACATAAAAAATTCGCAACTAATCGACCCTCTCACTAATTCAAAAGTCCGTGGCATATCATGTCAACTAAACGTTACAAGCCCACGTTTCTTCGCGGTAGAAAACAAGTACCAAGCCCTATTAAAGGAGTTTTTCGAGCTAATGAAACCCCCAGATTTTAACCTACCTGTCAAACACTCTGTCGTGCATCATATCCTTACTAAAGGAGCTTTACCGTATACGTATGCTAGACGTTTAAACACAAAAAAATATAAAATCGCCAAAGCGGAATTCGACTACATGATCCAAATAGGGATTTGCAAAACATCTTCGTCACCATGCTCGTCTCCTTTGCATATGGCTCCAAAATCAGATCTTAACGACTGGAGGCCATGCAGCGATTACAGGCTCTTAAACTCGATTACTGTACCAGACAGGTACCCCATATCAAAAATCCAGGATTGTTCGATTAACCTCGACGGTTTTATCATCTTTTCGAAAATCGACATTGTACGCGCTTTCCACCACATTCCTGTGGCACCAGAAGATGTGCATAAAACAGCCGTGATTACCCCCTTTGAACTAATGAAATTCAACCGCTTGTCTTTCGGCTTAAAAAACGCTTCACAAACCTTTCAACGTTTCGCACACCAAATCACGAGGGGGCTAGATTTCGTTTTCGTTTACATAGACGATTTTCTCGTGTTTAGTAAGTCGCAAGAGGAACATGAAGAACATCTTAGAATCCTTTTCCAACGTTTGTTGAAGTAAGGTCTTCGAATTAAAACGTCGAAATGCGTATTTGGAGTCCCAAAGCTACAGTTTTTGGGATTCGATATATCGAAAGATGGAATACAACCGTCACATGACAGAGTCAAGGTAATCGAAAAATTTCCAGAGCCACAATCGTTAAAAAGTGCTCAAAGATTCGTAGGTATGGTGAACTACTACCACCGCTTCATACCTAACCTGGCTAAGATTTTCGCACCAATTTACAATCACCTATCAAAATTCGCTAAAACAAATGTTAAACGAAAAGATTTCACTTGGCCCACAGAATGCCAAGAAGCGTTTGTAAAGGCTAAGCAAGAACTTGTCAAAGCAACTCTTCTGACACACCCTAAGCCTGACGCTAGAATGAGTATCATGACAGATGCATCAGACAAAGCTGTCGGTGCAGTCATTCAGCAGCAAGGAGGTGATGTTTGGGAGCCGTTGGTATTTTTTAGCAAAAAGCTTTCGCCTGCACAAACAAGATACTCGACCTTTGATAGGGAACTTTTAGCAATATACCTGGCCATAAAACATTTTCGCAATTTTGTCGAAGGACAGGACTTCTGTGTCTTCACCGGCCAAAAACCACTCACCACCGGAAATGTTTTTACGAAAGCCAACCGTTCTCCGAGACAGGAACGACATCTCGACTATATCTCACAATTTACCACTGACATACGACACATACAGGGATCCTTAAATGTCGTAGCTGGCACCTTATCGCGACCAAACGCAGACACACTGGAGCTTACCTATCCAGGAATCGAAGATTTAGCCAAAGCGCAAGAGAGTGACGAAGAACTTACCACACTTGTTCGAAACCTCTCGAGTAAATCAAACGTGAAGCTAGAGTTCATTTCGATACCTGCCTATAAAATTTCCCTGTGGTGCGAGACGTCCGCAGATACCAATCGGCCATACGTACCCTCAGTCAAGCGGAAACAAATTTTCCAAACAATTCACTCCCTCTCTCATCCAGGACTTCGAGCTTCGCGCAGTTTCGCAGAATTTACTTCTGGCCCAAGATGAATAAGGACATAAATTCTTGGGCGAAGAACTGTCCATCATGCCAGATACAAAAATCATGCCTGATCAAATTGAAATACCGGCTGGTCGTTTTCAACACCTACATATGGACATTGTCGGACCGCTTCCTCCCTCGAATGACTGCAGATACATTTTGACCATAGTGGATAGATTTTCAAGGTGGCCCGAAGCCTACCCCATTCGTGATATACAAGCCGAGTCGATAGCAAAAACATATGTATGGGAACATGTTTCAAGATTCGGTGTACTCAAACTATCACCACAGATCAAGGATCTCTTTCGTACGGCTGCTTACCACCCACAGGCCAACGGTATGGTCGAAAGGTTCCTTCGACAACTTAAGACATCCATACGTACATCGGGAAATAAAGTTAACTGGACCGAACAACTGCCTTTGATCTTGTTAGGGCTCCGAACAGCCATCAAAGAAGATGTGAAGCATATACCTTCCGAACTCCTGTACGAAGAAAACGTAAAGGTCCCCCTCGATGTCTCATTGAAACCAGCCAGTGACTTCACGGAAGCGAATTTTGTGAGTCAACTTAAAGATTTTTTTAATAGAATACCGAGCACTACACTTCAGACAAGAAAAACAAAAGTAAACACCCACATCCCAAATGCTCTTCACACTTGCAGCCACGTTTTGATCAGGAACGACAAAATAAAAAGAAGTTTGGATTCTCCTTATGGCGGCCCATACGAAGTAGTAAGAAAACTAAGAAAACAATTCGTAATTAGAAAACATAACAAAACAATATCAGTGTCAATCGACAGAACTAAACCATTTTTCAATGACAGCTGATGTAATTATTTGACAGAACAACTTAGATTACGCATTACGCTGGAAGGGGGGGTGATATATAGGCCACTGGAAGATGGCGTTTGTAAATAATTGTTTGTAATATGACTTATAGAGGTCTCTCGTGATTCTTTGAAGAAAAAGAAATAGAATTGGATATTGAAGGATATTGAAGATGGAATAGAGTGTTTAGAGTTAAGTTAGCTGTCATACCGCATGCCTCGACCAGATGCAACTTGTGCAATAAAAGTTCTAATCAAATCAGTATAAAAATTGTGTTTTATTTTAACGCCAAAACGAGGCACAATACATGCAACTTAACATATAATCGCTTTTTGTCTAAGCTCCCAAATCTGGAGACAGCCGGAACCCCATGAAATTTGTGCTATCTATAGTATAACTAACACACTTATTCTGTACCAAAATGTGTGTGCGCCTTGCTGCCTATTACAAAGCTATGACAAATTGTTTCGGACCAAACTCATATACTATAGACGTAGTAGATACTCGTAGCTATAAGTATCTTGGAGTCATCATTGACTGTCACTTTCTCTGGGACAAGCATGTTGAAAAGCTGCGTATGGACCTGAAGAAAGCATTGTTTGCGGTAGCTCATCTTCGACACGATGCTACTGTGCCTGTTCTGAAATAAGTCTACTATGCCTTAGTTGAGTCAAAGCTGCAGTATGGTATACTTGCGTGGGGAAACGCTGTGAAAACACACATTCAGAGGTTACAGAGGCTGCAAAATTCTGTACTGAAGCAAATTAACGTCAACACTCAACGGGATCACGAAAGGAATTTCGGTGTTTTTAAAGTCGACCAAATTTTCAAGGTGACACTGGTTTTGGAGTATTTCGATGATAGCCGTTTCATTCGCCCACTTGATCATGCGGTAAATACACGAAGTCGTGCCCATGGTATGCTGCAAGTACCCAGATCTTACAACAACTATGGTAGACGACAACTGTTGAACAGCGTTCCAACAACTTTGAACGAACTACCTCGAGAAATCGTCAACATTCAAAATGAGAACCAAAGCTAAAGAGAACTAAAAATTAAAAACAATTTTTTAGACTCAAATACGAGTAACACTTAGTTACAAAAATTAAAAATCCTTAAAGTAAATTTCATTTTAAATTAAATAAATGAAAACCTAGAAAAAAAATTATAATTTAAAATTAGCTTAAATAATTATCCTTATGTACGAGTATCTAGAGCAGCTTACCTAGACTTTTTTAATATATTAGAAATACAATCTTCTGCAGACAAGCCACGTCTTCGCAGAAATATTTAAATATTGTTAAATCGCTTATGAAAAATAAAAAGCTCTTTGAATTTAAAGCTTTGAATATACCAAAAATGGAATTGTTTGAATTCTGGAAGAAAACCGAGCACGGGAGAAGGACGATTGAGATGCTAGCCCTTATTTGGAAAAATTTTGTTGTGAAGATTTTCCAAATGAAGAAAAAAGTGCAATTGTAACAAAAAAAATGGCGGGAATGCAACAGGACTAACACTGTTTTCTTAAGGAATAACGAATCGTGGTTTAATGAATATGTTTCATTACCATTATTTAAAAAAAGTTATTTATCTGACGCAAGGCCTTGACCATCTAACATTGCTTAAAAGGAAGACCTTGAAAAGAGTTCAAGAATTCCAGTTCAAAAACCAAAATGCGTTCGGTAAAATACTTATTGAGTTCACAAGAAAGTTTTGATATGTTGTTAGCAGGAGAGACGAGTTTTACGAGCAGCAAGAAATAAAGGTCCTGCTAAAATATTAAAAAAAAAACAGTAAGATCACCAAAAAAGGCTACAGGATTGAAAAGTGCCTTATTCAGAAGAAGAAGCAGTTGCATTGACATTGGATGCCCGATTGAGCAAACATGCATAAACGTCGAGGCTGTGAAAAAAATTGTTTTGGAAAATCGTCGAATTACCACAAGATATGTTGCTGAGGATGTTGGCATGTCGGTCGGCTTCCTTCATGCAATTTGTTCGTATGTTTTGGGCATGAGACGTGTATCAGCGAAGTTTGTTCCGAAACTTCTTAATTAAGAACCGTCGCATGAGCATCGCTCAGGAGCTGTTGAATGACATCAATGATGATCCTGACTTGCTCAAAAGGGTCATAACTGGGAACGGATCATGGGTATACTCGTATGGTTATGACATCAAAACCAAAGCCCAATCGTCCCAACGGAAGCACCCAGGAGAGCCAAGACCGAAAAAAGCACGCCAAGTTCGATCAAATGCCTAAATTTTGATCACAGGTTTTATCCATTACCATGATGGCATAGTGCATCAGGAGCTTTTTTCGTACGGTCAATAAGGAGTATTATCTTGAAGTTATGTGCCATTTGCGAGAAGCAATACGATAAAAAAACGTCCGGGATTACGGAAAAACAATTCTTGGCTTTTGTATCACGATAATGCATCTGCTCATTCATCGTTGCTTGTGAGAGATTTTTTTGTCAAAAACAACAGGGCAATCATATTTCAGCCACCATATTCACCGGATTTGGCCCCATGCGCCTTTTTCCTGTTCCCAAAACTAAAGAGACCTATGAAAGGACGGAGATTTGCAACAATTGAGGAAATAAAAAAGGCATCGCTGGTAGAGCTCATGGCTATACCAAAACGTGCTTATTAGTTTTTGAACTCGTATGACTATGCCTTTGCTAAGAAAAATTAGAAAGAAAAAACAAATATGTGCACAAGTTAAAAAATATCCTAAAAATGCTGGATTAAAAACAATGTATGAAAAATTGTGTTCAGAGCTAAAAAAAAAACTGAAATACTACTCTGTAAAGATGCCTATTTCAAAAACCGATTAGATTTTAGACAGGGCTAATACAAGTTCAGATATTGTTATACACAAGAATAACAATCACGTAACTGAACCAAATTAATATTGATGAATAAATAAATATTTTTTTACAAAAATATAAAGTCACCTTAATTTTTGAACTCGTATGACTATGCCTTTGCTAAGAAAAATTAGAAAGAAAAAACAAATATGTGCACAAGTTAAAAAATATCCTAAAAATGCTGGATTAAAAACAATGTATGAAAAATTGTGTTCAGAGCTAAAAACTGAAATACTACTCTGTAAAGATGCCTATTTCAAAAACCGATTAGATTTTAGACAGGGCTAATACAAGTTCAGATATTGTTATACACAAGAATAACAATCACGTAACTGAACCAATAGAAATTGTTTATTTATTTAATGATTTTTTATCGAATTTTAATTATTTTCAGGATTATTCTAATGATGAAAATCAACTTTAAAATAAATAATAAAATAATAAATAAATAAATAAATAAATCGATTTACTTTAAAATAAATTAATTTACAATCTGAAAGGTTTTTCTTCGAACAGTTTACGGTACTTCAAGTACAAAAAATTATATTATCGCTAGAAATATATAAATCGTCTTCGTTTGATAAGATTTATAGTTTTGTTTTGAAAAACATTTCTTTTCAAATTTCGGATATCTAATGTTTTATTCTGGATTTTTTCCAGAATCACTAAAAACAGCAGTAAAAATGCCACTCCATAAAAAGAGATACGCTAGGGTATTAAATAACGATCGCCCTACTTCCCCTTCTATCCGTTTTCTCAAAAGTTTTTGAAAGATGTGTGAAATCTAGAATTCTATCTTTCCCAGATAGAACAGACTTTCTTAGTGTTACCCCATATGCATTTAGAAGCGAAAGATCTGCTAAAAGTGCTTTGTTAAAATTAACTGGTGTAATTTATAATAGTTGGAATATTTCTGAAATTTCTGCAACTCTCTTCATAGACATAGACTTTTGATAAGGTCACAAATTCCTTGCTGTTGAGCAAATTTCATAATGCAGGTTTCAGAGGTTTTATTTATAGCTGGTTTGCTTCATATTTAAAAAATCGTAAGTAAATGGTAAAAATCCAAAACTGTTTCAGTTTACAGAATATAATCAAGGTTATATATATAAGGTTTTGTTTTAGGTTCCATCCTGTTTTTTTTTTACAATCCTTTAAAGACAAAATTGCAGCTTTTGCCGACGACACAGCATTAATCTGCTTTAATCTAACAATAATAATGATTTAGATATATTGCGTAGATTGCTCAATCAGCATAGAATGTTAATCAGCAATAAAACTAAATTTATGCTACTCAATGTCAAAGGTTCAATGTCCGACGACCACCCTTTACATTACCATTCACCGTATTACTTGAGATTTTTTTTTTTGGCTTCCACTATACGTTCTACTGGAAGCAGTATCAGAATAGAGTTATCAGTCAGCTCTATCTTAGCTACTGTAGTCTATCTATCACAAAGTTAGTCTAGAATGGTTTATTGAAATCAAAGTTGCAGTACGGACTATCTTGTTGGGGTGGTACCTATTGCAATACTCGTAATTAGGTTCCTTAATTAGAAAGGAAAAATACGCAATCAGAATTATGTATAAGGCAAATCGTAGAACTTCTAGTTTTGGGCTATTCAAAAGGTTAGGAATTCTTCCGTTAAGGCTTTACTTTTATAAGCTCTTAAAAATATATTTTGAAAGTTCTAAGTACTATGCCGTTAGACTTCATGAAAATTTCAATTTACGAGTCAACACATGGAATTTTGTAATGTGCCAGCTATGTATTGTATAAAACACATTTCTCACGTTTTTATTTTGTGTTTAATATACTGCCTGTAAACCTAAGCTGTGAGAGGATGAATTATTTTTGTAGTAGTATTTTTGAATAATGTTGATTGCTGTTGATAAAATTGATTTGCTTTTTACTCCAATTCCATGATTTCATTTTCTTGCTTTAACTTCATTTCTTTAACTTTGAATTACAAATTTCTTCCTCATAAATAGTTATTTTTCCTTAAAATAAATACATTCGCCTCTTGTCTTAGACAATAGAGTGTATCACACAATTTAATAAATAAAAGAAAATATAAAATATATATAAAAATAACATTTAATATTATATTACCTTTAAGTTAATAATAATTAATAAAGCTAAAGATTATATACAAAAAAATAAGGGGAAATGTTCAGTAAAAAATTGAAAAAAGTGCAATCTAATAGGCTGCCTCTTCAATTCAAGTGGTTACTCAGAGCAAGTCATAGCATTTAAGACCATATGTGGCCAAAATCCTTCGCAAAGCTAACCTCACTAAATGAACAAAAGAGGCGTATCAGAAATTTTTCCAGAACACCACAGGAACGAAATACGTCGCCCAAGTCTTGGTGATAATATAAATATAACTGAAATGGACAAATTTACTGGTATCAGCATTGCAAATTGAGAATAACAAAGAACTTGTTCAAGAACATCCATCAAAGTCCGACTTTCAGCTTTTATGTAGAAAGTTATCTGGCTTAAAGTATTCATTCGGTATTTCCCGAAGGGGTTGAAATGCGGCGAAAAATATGGGTTTGAAGTATTAAAACATTTAGTTGGAGATACTCGTATTTCAGTACAATTTATAAATGAACTTATAAACAGTAACATTACTGCTCTTAAAACGTCAAGTCACGGTGTCACAAAATGTCAATGCGGAGTTCGGTTGTGTATTTCATAGAGTACAGACGTGTTTGTCAGACAACGATATAACGATCTTTTAAATACAATTTTGTTTTAAGTTTTTTTTTCTATCTTTTCATACTTTTGTTTTTCTCTGTTTTTTTTTTTTATTGAATTTAATTCCATTATTTTAAATTAAAGTGGCAATTTATTCGAAAAAATATTTGTTATAATAAATTAATCACATAATTATAGTTAAATTTGTGCTGCGTATACCGTCGTGGGAAACGCATTCTCAGCATGCCTCTAAATGAAGGCCATGGATTATTTTAAACCGAAAAATAAACCTTCCTCATCCTAGCCACGCAGAAACCAGAAAGAACTGGAAGCAGGACAACAGCTTCAAGCTGTATCAGCTTAACGACGATGTAAATGCTCACAACCCAAAAACATTTTCAGTGAAAACCGCAACAGCTAAATTTCAAATTGACAATATGGATATATCACCACCTAATTAATGGCGCACACCAAGCAAAAGGCATAAGACTGCACCAGTATGGACTAACACCACAAAGGAGCATACTACGCCACTCTATGGTAACCAATTTGCCCTACTACAGGATATCAGCATTCGGAGTGTAGGGATATTACCTCGTAAACCAGATTCTGGATACCCATCATCAAACAGTAATCACCCCAATCTAATCCCTACTCAACAAGGATATCTACAGCAAATGCTGATACTACCAACAAGTCATCAACCATCAGACCTCCAAAGGAACCAAATCTAAACCAAGTCCGAAAACTGCCTAAGGGTCCAATTATCATGTCAAATATTGATATCCGTAAGCTTACGCGTGACTTTCGAGCTAAAAATATTGAATTTAAAGTAATAAACCGCGGCAGTAATAGTATAATTCACGTCAGGGACCGGGATTTACATCAGGGGCTGATGGACCTGCTCAGAAAAAAGAAAGAGGTGAGTGCTTACTCCTTCACTCTGAAGGAGGATAAGACAATTAACCTAAATCTAAGACGCTTAACTCTTGACTACCAGGAAGAACAAATTCTTGAGGAACTCAGGGCTCCCAAAATTCCAAAAGACTCCTACAAGCGCCAAAGATCGTTGGAGGAAACAGTGCTGGTTATCAAGAGGCCCACAACACACAGTGAAAAAAACTCCTGGGCCATCCAACAGCACATCTCTGAGGGCTTTAAGTGAAGTCCTAAAGCACGCAATAGTGATCGCGTGTGCCAACCAGAGATTTTTTGATCTCTTCACTAAGGCTATAGGTGGTTTAGAAGAGGTTTGGCCAGGTGCAAAACTCGAGGTCGTGTCTAAGGAGGACATCTCTAGCAGACCGTAGCTGGATCCCAGCCGAACCCTCCTTCCCATATAGTATTCTGGAAATCATTCGGCTCAGTAACCCGACTCTTCTGACTCATGACTGGAAAGTCGCGAAACTGGAGGAACTAAGGGGCTCTTATAGATGCGCGTCAATTGTGATCAATAAGGAATCCCTTAACCCTCTGGCGCAGACGAAAGGTATGATTCGGTTCGGATTCGAGTCTATACACTTAATGGTCTAGAAAAAGGATGAGCTGCATGGTGATAAGCAACCTACTCCTCCTTTAATGGAGACACCAGGAAACACAACCTTGGATCTTGGCGCATCGATATCCTTTCCAGTAACGAATAGCGACGACTCCAATCTATTCGAGGTGACAATCAAGCCGCCGGTCTTCTGACATCCTGTCGGAAATGGAAACCGATGACGAAGGAAAGAGAGGTCGTATATCAGGGTTTCATTTCATTCAAGGAACTAAACTGGAAACCTAGCACTCAAGAAAGAGTCAATAAAACTACAATAGCTTTATTCTTTTGCAAAAAAACTATTAGGAATAAATGGGGCCTTCAACCTCGCATACATCTCGGTCATAAGACCGATATTTACTTACGGGGTGATCGTCTGGTGGACGGCCTTAGAAAATGCAGTGAACTGCATTAAAGGGTCCAAAGAACAGTATGTCTATGCATAGGCGGAGCCTTGCGGTTTACTCCTTCTGCTGCATTAGATATTGTGTTTTATTTGACAACCCTCGATATTTTAAGCAGGCAAGTAGCTGCATCTCCACACCAGATGGATCTAAAACCCATAGTGGAGATGGTGGCGGTGTTTCCACAGATTAGCTAAATCTGAGTCTCTCTTTCCGTCTTCTAAATCACTGTAGCGTGTTCCAGGCGGAAATTTTGACGATTAAAGAAGCTCTATCCTGGCTGAAGAAAAACGTGATATCTGCTCAAGTCCCTGGACTCGGTCTCATTATATTCTAAAACCGCCCTTAAATGCAGAACAGAGCAGTTCACAATTCACCTTTGTTGGGTGCCGGGCCACAGAGACATTCCAGGGAACAACAGTGCCGATGAACTCGCCAAAATTGGAACCACTCTACCTATTCCATCGGAAAAGGTAGCATAGGCGTACCAAGCGCTAAGTGCAAACTAACATTAAACCTGGATAACGGAACATCTCAGCACCATAATAGGTGTCATTGCTGGACACTGCCTCATAGGCAAACACGCAAGAAGGCTTGGCGCTTTTACAAATGATGTCTGTAAAAGCTGCATGGACGAGGAAGAGGAGGAGACAATCCTTCACCTACACTGTACATGTCCAGCTCTCTCCCAGGGAAGAAAGTTTCATCTAGGAGCTTTCTTCTACAACGACCTAAACGATCTAGAAAATATATACTTTAACAGTCTCCTACGTTTTAAAATAAGCTCACACCAGTTCCATTAGTAAAAGGATCATAGATCCACGTGACATCACAATGGGCGAATAGGCCTAAGTGGGTTGGTATTTCCAACAGCCACTCTTACCTACCTACCTACCTGCCAGGGCCCTCAACCCTAATTTTGACAAAGTTCCGAAATCCTCCACCGAACACTCTATGCGAGAAAAGGTCTAAAATAACCTCTTCCTCGTCAAGGTCCTTCGGGACATCTCCTCTGATGATCTTCAAAAGACCAAATATTTATTTAACACACAAATAATTTGGTAGAAACTCAAAAGTAACAATGGAGCTCTACAGTATACACGCAGCCAAGAATTTGGACACCTGGCAAAAACTGTGCCAATAATTAGAAGTGTATTAAATGTAATCACTCACATGAGCCCAGATGCTGCTCCAACAACAAGGGACAAGGTTCAAAGCCAACCTGTGTCAACTGAGGGGGGAGATCACGCTGCTAACTATAGGGGCTGTACAGCATTCAAAGGCCATGAACTCCAGAAGAGGAAAACCTTCCAGAAAGCATGAGATAATAGGGAAAATGCTAAGTGCTTGAAAAATCTTATCCATGCTTCTTCTCTCACCTCACCAAAAATCTCCTAGGCTCCTATCTCTTCCACCAATCCACGAATCCCCCTTGTGATGTTAACGCCCTTCACAAAACGAGCAATAACTCCCTGAATAAATTTATTGAATTATCCAAAGACCATTTCGGGATGGAAATAAACACCCTCCTTTGGAAAATTGATAACTTCATGCAAAATCTAAACAATTTTGACTCTGTCTTCCAAAAGAGATTAGCCTACCTCGACCTTGTCAACCAAATCATGTTAAATTAGGATTAATCATGACTATAAAATTCCTGTCTTTCAATATCTCGTCATTGATAGAGCACAGCAGAAGAATTGAATTACAGAATATTCTGCTAGCCAGCAATATTGCGATTGCATTCATCCAGTTCCAGAATGAATGTAAATCTGGAGACATGTGACTGTATCCCTAACAACAGCCAGCAAAGTGTCGCTATAGCCATATAAAAAACATTGACTACGACCCCGTTGATTGAAGCTCCAACCTCTTTACTTCCATCCTCCTCAGCATCAAAATCCAAAATAGCAATGCCCAAAAAAAACGCCTCATTGGTTCTATTTACATACCTACTAATCGTCCAACTATCCCCTTAATAAAGGAACTTGAAAAATTAAATGAATTAGTCAACTCTTTTGATGGTGCCATCCCAGGGGAGACCTAAATGCCAGAAGCCAAAATTGGGGGACACTAGGTATAACATTATTGGCTCCAGTCTCGAAAATTGGCTTAAAAACCATAATCCATCTCTGACTGATCTAACTACATCCTCCCCCACCTTCGCAAGGTTCCTCTTTTGTTGATCGCTTCCTAATATCCAATCACCTTCTAAATCATTTCAATAAAAATTATTCCACAATATCTCCCTCGACCTTCACGGAACACTTCCATCTTTGTTTTGAAATCAGTATCGAAAGTTCAGAAATTGTCTTATGTGATTTAAATACGTACCACTCATTTAAAAATACCAACTGGGACAACTTCAACGAAAACCATGATTCCATTCTCATACAAAGCTCTCCTCCCGACTACTGCAATTTATCTAACTCAGAAATTGACAGATACATTGATATCGTTTCCCATTCCCTTAACCAAACTATAGCGATGCACACCTCCAGGGAAATACCCTCCCGTACAAAATAAAAAAACATCCCGGATGATACAAAACTCTTATTTAAAGTAAAACATCTTTGTCAAAAACAGTTGAAAAGAATATTTCACAGCTCTCTTAATAGAGTAAACGATTCCTACCTAGCATTATCATCAAGGATCTCGCTGCTTAAAAAAATAATAAAAGACAAAGGGTTAAATAAACAATTCCAAAATAGAATTTCCAAATTACCCCTAACCCGGTGGCATTTAAGGAGGTTTTTAGAATAATAGGAAAGAAAAAATGTTACATTTTTCCATTGTGAAAAAGTGACAGTAAACAGCGAGACTTTTACTAATGAAAATAGTGTAGTTTCTGCCTTTGACAATTATTTTAAAGAGATTTATAAAAACAAAATCCCAAATGTTAACCCCAGAGTCACAAACATACCATATACCAAGTTCAACAGATTAGATTTTCCAAACCTACTCACATCCTCAATTTCGAAATAGACAACTCTGCCCTCTCACCGGCTGCCCCTTTCTTCACTAATACCGAGTAAGTGCACTTCTAAACCATGTTTTATTATTGCCGTGTTTTATTATCCCCATGATCTAATCTGGATCACTGGTTTGTATGTTTTCAAACTTAGATCATATTTTATAAATACGAATCCATTAATGTAAATATCTAGATTAAGTTTGTTGTAACGAGAGCTACCGTGTGATGGGCAACATCAAAACTGTGTGAACCAAATTTTCTCTGTACTCACAATTTGTAATACTCAGTTTCAGTTTCAGTTTTAAAGCATTTTATTTTCTTAATCATTAACTCTTACATACTAACAAAAAATGCTTAAATGCTAGCTTACAATTACTTAACAATCTTATACTAACTTACTGGCCCCACGCAGGCACTCTAAGCTACTCTAAATTCTTATAACTATGTCTTTCGACTTTATTTACATTTGCTTTACTAATATTTATTTTCTGTATTTAAGGCTAAGAAAAAAAATTGTTTACAAAAAACTTAGCATATGGAGTTTTTTTTTTATTTTTATATAAAAACTTAATATCTAACTTAAAATAAACCTTAGCCTACTTAACCTACATACACAATACTCACATACAAACACATAGACATTATACACAATTATATACATATATTAGTATATACCTTTATATATACTAACACATGTATATATTTTTTAAATGCTAACCTAAGCCTATGTAAGCTGGCCATCGCTATCCGCAGAGAAAACAGATTGGTCAGCTCTGCCTCATTATTGAGGCTGGTCCGTAATTGACGGAAACGACGACGAAACATCTTCTCCATCATTCAACCACCAGAAATGCTGGTGCTGCCGAAAGACATCCCCCTTATCGCGATTCCCCACCGCCCTACTGAACCTGAGACGATCCACACTGCCGTGTGCGACATCTCTGTTGTAGTTGAGTCGCCTGTCCCCAGCTGTCCGAGCGACATGGAAGATTAACGGGACCACTGATCTATCCTGGATCAACCCTATCTGATCAAGGTAGAGGAATGCTTCCGGTGGAACGAAGCCGTCAGAGCGCACACTCTCGTGGTAAAGGTAATTGGGGTAGTAAGCCCCAGATATCAGGTTATTCGTCGAGGTCATTGCTCTTGCAATGTGCCTTCGAGTCAGCTTAATTACGAAGTTTTCCACTCTTATTAGGTTCGCCCTGTTGTAAAGGACCTCATTAGGATAAAAAATTTTGTACTCCGACTCTGGTGTTCTGTACAAGCGAAGGCAAGCCCTCTCAAACACCCGAATCTTTTCCATTAAGCTTGCTCGTACATTGAACCAAACGGGACAACCAAATACCAGCATGGGCCTAATAAGGGCCATGTAGCAGATTACCTTTACCATCGCATCGAGTTGGCTGCTATAAAACAGTCTCTTTGTAAGGGCAAAAGCGCCTTTAGCTCTGGCCAGAGCAGCATCTATATTTTTGCCAAAATACAGAAACTGATCTAGCCAGATCCCAAGGTATCTGACTACATTTCGACAGGCAAGAGGCTGTCCGTGCTGTCCAATGATTGAGAACTTTCGCCAATTTTTTCTGGTATCCCTAGAGGCTCCAGACAACGGAGTCCTAAAGAGAATGATTTCCGACTTCTGAAAGTTGATTTTCAACTTCCAGTCATCGCAAAATCGTCCTATCTTATCGAAGTCACGCTGCAAGAGAGTATTAATGACCTCGATTTTTGGACCTGTTCTGTACGCTATCAAATCGTCTGCGTACGCAATAGTATGGGGAAGTGAACCTATCAAGTCGCTTGTATAAACGTTAAATAGGATCGGCGAATTGACCGCGCCTTGCTGAAGACCATTTTTAATTTGAAATATTCCAACAGAAGTCACATCACCATTTTTCACGATGAACTGTCTGTTGTGTAGCATATTATAAAGAATGTACAAGAGTGGTTTACTGATCCCCAGCCTAGTCAGCTTATAGAAAAGACCCTCTAACCATAAGGTGTCGAAGGCCTTCTCCAAGTCAACAAGGCAGGCACCAGTGCATTGGTTTTTGCCTTTATTCCATTAGATATCGGACACCAGTTTAGACGCGGCATGTGAGATATCATGTCCCGCCTTAAAACCGAATTGATTATCCGGAACTATATGTTTGTCCTCAACCCACCTAGACGGAGCTCTATTGATTACCTTTTCAAAAACCTTACTGATATTCGGAAGGAGACTTATCGACCGGAGATTCGCCGGATTGGATATATCCTTTCCCTTTTTGGGGATAGGTTGAACCACCGCCGTTTTCCAATGCGCTGGATAATGTGCATTATTCATTGCATTATAAAACAGGGTGGTGTAAATGTCAACCGCTTCTAGAGGAAGATGTCGAAGCACGATGTTCGGAATACCATCGGTCCCCACTGATTTCTTAGCCCTGATTGTGTCGAAGATCTCATGGAGTTCTTCCTTCGAAATGAATGGGGGTAGGTCACCCTCTCTGGCAATGACATTATTGGCCATATTTTCGTCGCTAAACTGGGTGAAACCAGAGCCCTCGGATCGCCAGTTCCCCATTTCATTTCGAATGCAGAAGTCGTGCACCAAGACGCGATTGTCCAGGTCATAATTAGGACCAATGTTATCAATGGCCTTTTATACTTCCTGGAAAGTCGCCCCTATGGCCTCGACCTTCTCCTGTGGATCCTCGATCACAAAAAAGTCGTCATCATCAGCGGCCTCACTTGGATCAATGCCTGCTATTGTCAGTAATCGTTCGTTGTCTGTTGTCCGGGCTATTTTAAGACACTGAAGGTCGTTTTGATTTTTTCTCCGAAATAGTTTATTTATTTGCGGAAACATATTCGGGTTGCTGGTGTTTACAGCCCGAACCTTGTTGTTCCAATACAAACTTACAGAAATTCTGTAATTCTCTTTTATTAGAGTTTGAATATTTTTAATCGACGACTTCAGTGTCCTAATCTCCGGGTTTTGTCGGTCAGTTAATTGTCTGTACAAGTTTTTGAGTCTTGTCAGAAGTCTACTTTTCTGTCGGTGCAGTGCGTCAATAGTAGGATTGCGGAACAGGTCTTCGTTAGTCGTACGTCGATACCGCGGTATTGTAGTGTCCATAGTTTGTTCAATTGTCTCGTCCATTTGTTTTAGGTAATTGTCGATCTCCTCGTTCGACAAATTCCTATTGGACGGTGGGTGGAGCGTGTTCGAGGAGAGCGCTCTTGTCAAGGTTGCTGAGAAGCGTGTCCATCGAGTTTTACTGTAGTTGTAAGAATATCATTGGACAAACTCCTCCAATTCCGCAATTTCGTTGGGAACTGTAATTACGGTGCTAAAACCGCAATGGTCACTGTCATACACGAATGTGCGCAGACAGTTTGGCGTTTGTAAATTCGTACCTGTCAGTCGTATGCGTTCGTCGTACAGCAGTAGATCCAAATAAGACCCGCCTCTTGGAAGCGACGGGTTATCCGTCGCTTTAAGACCGAGTCTGTACATGGCATTGTGCTGACCCCACCAATCGAGTAGTAGGTTCCCTCTAGTATTTGGCAAATTATTTCCCCAATCTCTGTGTCTAGCGTTGAAATCCCCGCCGATTATAAAATAATTCTCCCTCGATTCCAGCCTCATAAGTCGAAAAAGCGTGTCGAGCTCTGTAATGAATAGGGTGGATTGTGAAGCCTCAGGAGCATAAACAGAGGCCAAGTACAGCCGCTTTCCACTGCGGAGCGGTATGTAAATGACGGCTGCCTCCAACACCCGGAACCTGCGCAACACTCCCTTGTACACTCTGTATAATTTTATACCTTCTTTAATGAAGATCGCGACACCGCCTCCACGTTTGGATCTGGTCGGATTTCTTCTTCTAACAATATAATTATTGTACTCCAGTTTGTGCTTATCGGTTAGCTTGGTTTCGCTGGCGAAAAGCACATCAGGAGTTTGGTCTTGTAGCAATTTAAACATTGCGGCTCTTCGTTCGATCCTAATCAGTGAATTAACATTCACCGCAAGGACCTTCAAAGTTTGCTCCACCATGTGCGTACCCATTAAGACATGTGTTGCGTTAGGCCCAGCAGCAGCGCATAGATCTGGTCCACACGCTTGGCCTGTTTTTGTACCTGCTTTTGCAGCGGAGCCATCTGCCCTTGGATTGCGAGTAAGATGGCCAGCATGTTAGGTGCAGCTTCCGTTGTTCGCGGCATTGGTGCCGGAGAAGCAACAGTCGCATGATGTACCGTAGCCCCCCTACCTGACGCCATTTGGGACGTGATGGCTGGTGTTTGGAATCTAACAGGCGAACGTTTGACCTCCACCTTCTGCTGCCGAACCAATTTTGCTTTTTTAATGTCGGTGAACTTAGGACAACCCCGATAGTTTGCGGTGTGTCCCACGTTCCCACATAACACGCACGAGAGCTGCGTCCCATCGGATGCTCCGTCCATACCCAGAGCACACTCCTCGGAACTGTGGTTCTTTGCGCACTTCACGCATCGAGGCTGCATTTGGCAGTTCGACGCGGCGTGCCCGAACCTCTGGCAGCGAACGCATTGTATAACGCCTTCGCTCCTTTTTAATTTTTCCCAGTGAACCACCTGGTAGTCTAGGACATTGATACTCCTTAGACTATCCAGACGGCTTTCGGGACTGAGCTGCACCAAGAAGAACGGCAGACTCCGTTTCTCCCGTCTAGCTCTGGCTGTGGTAAACGGCTTTACCCCCACAAACTTGAGTCCTTCGCACTCCTTCTCTTTGAGCAGTGCTAGGATCTCCTCAGGATCAGAAGACGGTTCCAACACCTTCAGCAGCATCGATTGCCGCTTTTCACACTTCGGTGTGTATGAATAGTGCTACGTCGTCGTTTCCTTTAGGAGCTCTTTCACTTTCGCGTAGCCTTCCACTGTATTACAGTGGATGGCATGGCGATCGTTCCCCAATCGCTTAATATTAAAATTACTTCCAATGACCAACTTACACAGGTCCTTGGTTGCGTTTACCTCCAATTTATAGGTGTTGATAGGAGGCACCTTCTCCTTCTTCTTCGTCTGCTGCTGCTGCTGTTGTTGTTGTTGTTTTTGTTGTTGTTGTTGTTGTCGCTCCTGCTGCTGTTGTTTTTGCTGATGCCGTTGTTGTGGCATGTGCTCTTTTTGTTGTTATTGGTGTTTTTTATGTTTTTGTTGGTGTTGTTGTTGGCTCTGCTTTGAAGCAAGCAGCGTCTGCTGTTGTTGCTGGGATTTTTCTTCCTCATCCCTCTTCCTTCTAACCATTTGCCTTTCTTTGATGGCCAGTACCCTTTCTTGTAGCATTTTGATGCTTCTACTTATGGCCATCATCTCTTCCTCTTCATCTTCTGACTCGCTCGGTGCCAATGAAGCGAAGCTATTCTCTTCCCTCGCTCCACCAAGCAGTTTTACAGAAGAAGTTGGTTGGGAGGGACGTTGGACTAAGTTGGAAGTTGGCCTTAGCTTCCTCCTTCGCTTAGCTGTTGGTGTTTGGCTTGCACTGCTTGAAGCCTCACCTGACAATTCAGCAGGTCCCGCTATTGGCATAGCGGACCGCTCTCCACAATCCATCGCGTGCTGTTTACTACAACACTTAGTAACACTTTCACTGTTTTTATTATATATCTTCAAATTTCAAATAAAAAAGAAGAAAAAAAAAAAGTTTTTCCACGACGCGGAGTCGAACCCACAAGCTTTGCTGTCTCAAGCGAACACACTATCACTCAGCTAATTGGAGCCTAAATCCAATTCGTTAAATGTCTAAATTAAGGGAATCAACTTCTCAACTTCTCACTTTCTAGCCGAACACGTTTAAACTCCGCGGAGGTGTATGAACGACAGACAATTTGTAATACTAGCCCGTGTGGTTTGTACATTTTACCTGGTCCCACGGCTCAAATTAATATTTGCATAATTTTGGTCACACGCTAGCTTCTCGCATTAGATGTAATGTTTTCTTATAATGAAGAATAAAGTCACTTGTTTGTGAGCCATCATCAAGTCAACATCAATTTTGTTTGTTTGTTCAATTTTGGCGACCGTGACAGGGCACGACTAAAAGTATTTTCGTGGCCTGTAAATTGTGAAAAATAGAAATACACTCGTGTTAGTGAAAGTGAAGTTAAAATAATAAAAAACAAAAATAATTTAACATGGTGCATTCACTGGAAGAACTAACCAATCTGCAAGAACAGGTTGGAAGGGAAATTTGCACTCTCGCCCGCAACTACGGTAAGGACGGGGAAGAGCGCAAGACAGAAGAAAAATTACAACATCGGATAAAGAAGCTGGAAGACTTGTGGGATCATTTCGATTCCAATGACAGTAAAATTCGAGATTATTACGACGAATCTACAGCGCATGATTACTTCGTCAAGGGATACTATGACCAGATAAAGATAGTTTATTAGTCAATGAAGACGGACATTTCATTGCGCTTTACGAAGAATCTCACACAAGAGGTAGCAGGTCAGGAGCTTGAAAAGCCATCAGCAGCACCATCCTCAGCAACACCGGCCGGGGAAATAGACCCATCAAGTTTACAATATTATAAAATTGCACTTCCAGCACAAAATAGATTTAAAACCCTCGGTAAAATCTTCCAGACATCACTGGAGAAATGCAAACCGAGCCTGAGCAAATCGAATCCAAAGTTATTTAGCACTAAAGTGAAGAGCCTTCAAGAAATATCAAAACAAATGTCAATTTCATTTAAAAGGCTTGATGACGAAGCAACCGAGAGCGATATTGAGATGTATTTCACCTTCAGGAGCAGCTGGAGCTGCGATTAGATGAGTTGCCCAAAGATGAAATGCCCAATATGCCTAACAATTCCATATCAAATAGTGCAGCAGTCAAACTTCCGAAGATAGAGCTTCCAAAATTCGATGGCTGTTACCTTAACTGGCGTCAATTTCAGGACCTTTTTAAACAGTTAATCCACGACCAACTAATTTCTAACGCTCAGAAATTGTACTTTCTGAGAGCCAACGTAGCAGGCGAAGTGCACAATATAATTCACTATCTTCAGCCCACAGATGTCAACTATGAAATCGCATGGAAATTATTGGTTGATCGGTATAAAATTAAAAGGCTTTTGTTATCCGCACAATTGACCCGACTCTTGGGATTGCCTACTGCCGCAGGGACGGTATCAGCTATTAAAAAGCTCCATGACACACTCAAAGAAACCATGCAAGCTATTCAGAATTTGGGTTTTGAAACCGAGAACTGGGATCCCATCATCGTCCACATCATGCTGCAAAAACTGGATCGTGAAAATCTGACTATTTTCGAGCAGTCTTTGGATGACACAAGGAACAGCCCAACATTGGAACAATTCCGCAAAATTCTGGAAACAAGATTTCTCATCCTAGAGACCAACAAA
Source organism: Volucella bombylans (assembly GCA_949129095.1). Taxonomy (NCBI): domain Eukaryota; kingdom Metazoa; phylum Arthropoda; class Insecta; order Diptera; family Syrphidae; genus Volucella; species Volucella bombylans. The sequence goes on along the minus strand of OX422140.1, from coordinate 263,063,845 downwards.
GACGAGAAAAGGAAGCCAGTAAAAGTTGTGGCAACAAATAAGGACGATTGTCCTATGTGCAGCTCAGGTAGTCATAAAATATATAAATGTCAAACATTTTTATCTCTTTCAAGTGGCGATCGTGAGAAGGCTGTGCAACGTCTTCGTGTGTGTCGGAATTGTTTGAAATCCGGTAATTTTTCAAGTTCGTGTCAGTCTCAGGGCTGCCGAGAATGCAATGCGAAACACAACTCTTTATTGCATCGGAAAAGGGAATCCAAACCCTCAGGTCAGCATAAAAAGATAATTAAATCAATTGATAGTAATCAACCAACAGATAGCCAACCACAGCAGTTAGGCCGATGGGTCGAAAGTCGATCGGTTAATGCATCGGTGGGTTCGAAGTCAAAACCGCGACAAATCTATTTAGCTACAGCATTAGTTAATGTGATTTCATCGTGCGGAACATTGGTGCCTTGTCATGTGTTGCTAGATTCTGGATCCCAGATGCATTTTATAACCACATCGCTAGTGCAGACGTTAGGACTTTCAAAGTATCACTCGGATACCCCTATAAGTGGAATAGGAGGGCACTGCACACAGGCGCAATTTGCTACATCGTGCACGATTGAATCAAGGAATTCATCTTATAAGGCAAGTATACACGCAAATATTATACCTTGCATTACAGACTATCAACCGAGCTGTCAATTCAACACGACGAACTGGGACGTTCCAGATTTTATTCGATTGGCCGATCCAGAATTTTCATCAAATCGAAGAATTGACATGTTATTGAGAGCAGAAAAATTTGTTGATCTTATTTTGTCAGGAGAAATGAAAGTAGGAGATCATTTACCTACGCTTCGGAATACAATACTGGGCTGGATAGTTGCAGGAGGGGTTCGATCGATAAGTCAACATGCTGTTTGCACCATCGCAACTAAATCTTCTACATCCTTGGACAAACTGGTTGCGAAATTTTGGGAAACGGAAAGTCATGACGCACCTATCAAGCCCATTAGCTCTGAAGAACATGATTGCGAGGAGTTCTTTAAGAAGACAATGGACGGACAGTTTGTAGTAAGTCTACCTGTCAAAGGAAGTCCTCGTAACTTAGGTAATTCTCGGGAAACTGCTAAAAAAAGGTTTCTTTCGCTAGAAAGAAAACTAGAGAGAGATACTAAATTACGAAGTCTTTACACGGATTTTATGGCAGAATACGAGTCATTGGGTCACATGAGCCCAATAAATGATAACGAGATTCCAGAGCTTCACTTCTACATTCTCCATCACAGTGTTATTAAGCCAGAAAGTTCATCGACTATTCTTCGTTTTGTATTTGATTGCTCAGCCAAAACAACTTCCGGCATTTCTCTTAACGATATTCTAAGCGATGGACCAATATTAGCAAACCTACAAACTAAATACATTAACATATGGATCAGCTTCTGCGCCTTATTTGGCAACACGGTGCCTTGTAAAACTCGCAGATGACTCTATCGGTGATAACAAGAGGGCATCGGAATTAATAAAGAACCAAATTTACGTAGACGATCTATTGGCAGGAGCAGATACGATGTCTGAAGCCAGAAAGTTGCTTGAAGAAGTCAAGATCATATTACGAAAAGGTAAGTTCGAGTTAAGAAAATTTTGTGCTAGTGATAAGGAAATCTTGAAAAACATTCCGAAGGAACATAAGGAGAGATTAGTCAAATTTCACCAGTCCGAAGTTATTAAAACATTAGGCTTGATCTGGGATCCAACATTAGATGAATTCAAATTTTGCTATAATTCAGAAAAACTCACCAGTAACACGAAGGACTGCTTTGTCGGATTAAACACGATTGTTCGATCCTCTGGGCTTATTAAGTCCGGTAATAATGCTCGGTAAACTATTTATGCAGGATTTATGGAAAACTGAACTCTCTTGGGATGACCATCTTCCTTCAAATTTGGCGAACAAATGGACGAGGTGTTTGGAACAATTTACCAAATCGAAAATATAGGTATTCCTCGCTTTGTGATGTATACATCACCCCAAATAATTGAACTACATGCATTCTCAGACAGTAGTATGGTTGCATTTGGAGCATGTATATACATAAGATGTATTGACAAAACGGGTCGAATCCATTCAACTCTGCTGTGTTCTAAGTCCCGTATATGCCCATTGAAGGTTGGAACAATAGCACGTTTCGAACTAGCAGCCGCTGTACTTATGGTTGAGTTGGTGGAACGATTGATTCTTATTCTTAAGAAGAACATTCAAAATATAGCGTATTATACGGATTCAACAGTCGTTCTGGCATGGGTACGAGCTCCTTCATATGTTTGGGAAACATATGTAGCCACCAGAGTGGCAAAAATTCAATCAAAGACCCAGGCACAGCAGTGGAACTACGTGAAAGGAGAAATTAACCCTGCTGATTTAATTTCAAGGGGATGTAATCTTGAGGATCTACAGACTTCATCTGCATGGTTTCAAGGCCCAGCTTTTCTTAAAATAAACGAAATTCTATGGGAACCAAGTAAGTACACTGTGCCCGAAATTTTACCTGAGCAAAGTAAGACTAGAATAGCATTGATTGGTTCTTCAGATTTAACCATTTTAAGCCGTATAAATCATAGAAATTCATTCTACACTTTACAGAAAATATTTTCATTTTATAAAAAATTCTCCAATTCCAAGACTTTTACGAAGGAGCGGTATGCTCTCAGTGGCCGAGATGAAAGAATGGTATATACCCAACGGATTGCATTTCCAGAAGATTACAATACATTGCAAAAGAATAATAGTGTGAGTACCCAATCCAGTTTATTAGCATTAACTCCGTTTTTCGATCAGAAATGTAAATTGATTCGCGTTGGGGGAAGATTAGTAAACTCAAAACTTTTACCGGATGCTAAGAACCAAATATTGTTGCCAAAAAACAATATTATTACAAATTTACTTCTAACACATTTGCATAGAACAAATTTGCACGTTTCTCATAGAGCGCTTATAGCGATTTCTCGACAACAATACTGGATCTTGAATGTGGGAAGGGAAGCCAAAACAATGATAAGAAGTTGCATAAAATGTGTCAGATCAAGGCCAACGTCAATAATGCAGCTTATGGGAAACCTTCCAAAGGAGAAGGTTTCGCCATCTAGACCCTTTCACTACACCGGGGTAGACTTTGCTGGTCCGATAAAATCCCACTACAAGGTCCGAGGTAAGATCCCTTCAAAATCTTATTTGGCAATTTTTGTGTGTTTCTAAACGACGGCTGTACACATAGAGGTGGTTGGTGACCTAACATCAGAAGCATTTATCAATTGTCTTAAAAGATTCATAAGCAGAAGGGAATTGTGTCACACTAATTTCTGCGACAATGCTACGAACTTTGTGGGTGCAAAAAATGAATTGGATAAACTAAAGTCTACACTGTGGTCATGTAAAATGGAAACAGCAATTCAATCATCATGTTGTCAAATAGGAATCAACTGGAAATTTAGTCCTCCACGTTCGCCTCACTTTGGAGGACTCTGGGAGTCAACTGTGAAATCGGCAAAGGGACTAATGGGACGATACTTAGGCGAAGTTTCCTTGACCTACGAGGAGCTAACGACAATATCAGTTCAGATTGAAGTTATTTTAAACTCGAGGCAGTTGACCCCACTGTCCTTTGGATGACTTGGAGGCCTTAACACCAGGTCATTTTCTAATAGGAACACCATTTCTGGCAATTCCAGAGCCTGACGTCACCGACAAGCATGTGAGTAGCCTTAATAAGTATCAACAAATCCAGCACGTGCAACAATCCTTTTGGAAAGGTGGTCTTGTGAGTATTTGCACCTTCTTCAACAAAGATGCAAGTGGAGAACACAGTCCCAAAATTTAACTCCAAACACCCTTGTTCTCTTGAAGGAAGCCAATACCCCACCGACTTAATGGAAACTGGGACGTGTAGTTGAGGTTATAAAAGGTAAGGACGGATTAGTTCGTGTGGCCAACATAAAGAATCAAAGAGGGGTCCTTCAACGCGCCATCCATAACTTGTGTCCGTTGCCAAGTGAAGAGACATTCCCTTCTTTCAACAATAATACAAGGGAATCGTTAAATAAAAAAGAGGGTTTCAGCGATAAACAGAAAATCCCACAAACATCTAGAACCTTAAGGAGCAGAAAGTTAACAAAGAGATCATTACTTTCAATGGTTCTTGTTGCATTGTTGGTCATGCCTACTTACACAACCTTTGCAGACAATCGCCTTGCCTTCGACAAACTGGATGATGCAAGTCTAAGGAAGGTTAATAGTTTTTGTAGCATTTACGTGTATTGCAATTTAATAAACTATTGGCTTGAGCTCAGAGAACTTAAGTCATATCTTCAGCAGATGGAAGGACTCTGTACAAAGGAAGTATCTGAAAGAGTATATTGCAGACCTACTATCGAAAATTGTCGGCACAGAATTCTTGTTATTGATCATAATAATGAGCTGATTCACGGTTTCAATACTTCCAGCTACGAAAGAATAAGACTAGCCAGATCTCCGTTCGACTTTGTAGGCAACGTAGCTCATAGTTTGTTTGGTGTACTTGACCAAGAACATGCTCAGCATATTCAAGATCAGATTAACCTGGCAAACCAACAAGAATCTCATTTGGCAAATATAATTAAAAAACAGAGCTCTATTTCGGATTCAACTTTAATCCACAACTGATAACGCCGGCGCAGCTCAGTCAACAATTGCAACTCATTCAAGGAAACCTTCCATCGACGTTAAGCCTACCAAGCGTGTCAGTATTAGACATGTTCAAATTGACAACAGTAAAGGGCGCACCTTAAATGACTCCATCGTATTTGAAATGCTTATACCACTTTCAGGCAATCAAGAATTTCAATTGTTCAATCTCATTTAAGGTCCGATTATTCACAACAGCACAAGCGCCTTGATTAGCATATCAAAGACCTATTTAGCAGTTACTCTGCTCTGCTAAGGGAAAGATTCTTTGAACTTACTGAAATTGAGTTATCATTTTGCAAGATAGTTTCAGCAAAGAACTACCTGTGCACGCAGCTGCTTCCAACTCAACATCACGAGGGAAACGTCAAAACCTGCGAAATGATTCTTCTAAACCATGAGGATGACGCGTTGACTGCTTGTATTCTAAATGAATCTCCACCACAAGATCGATGGATAGGTCTTAAAAAATCAAATAGTTGGATTTTTTCATTAGTTTCCAACAAAACAGGTCATCTCATTTGCCAAGGAGTAACCAGAAGCATGTCGCTGATAGGCAATGGGGTCATCGAATTCAAAACACCTTGTACTCTGAAAATTGGGAATACAATCATCAATGGCCGAACCGCTTACAATACTACGGTCACAAACTCATTCATTCCAAGCGCTAAACTAAACAGCTGGATTTCAACTCCTCCATTGAAGCTGCCGCTCCCCCAGAAATAAAGGTTATCGATGAAACTCAATTCACTAATCAAAGAAAAAGGGTTGAAGATTTTATAAACGAGTCCGAAGCAAACGGCGAGCGAATGTCAATGAATGTTCACGACTACCACCATTATCTTTTTTATTTTATTTATTGATTATCTTTTATTTTTACCGCTTCAGGAAACCAAGACCATCACCAAAACGCATAGCCGCTCGCTTTGAAGTCACTTTATAAGTTGAGAGTTGGAAACCCTCAAGAAGGAGGAGTCTGTTCAAACTTAGATCATATTTTATAAATACGAATCCATTCATGTAAATATCTAGATTAAGTTTGTTGTAACGAGAGCTACCGTGTGATGGGCAACATCAAAACTGTGTGAACCAAATTTTGTCTGTACTCACAATTTGTAATACTAGCCCGTGTGGTTTGTACATTTTACCTGGTCCCACGGCTCAAATTAATATTTTCATAATTTTGGTCACACGCTAGCTTCTCGCATTAGATGTAATGTTTTCTTATAATGAAGAATAAAGTCACTTGTTTGTGAGACATCATCAAGTCAACATCAATTTTGTTTGTTTGTTCAGTATGCATTACAAAAACAACATGAGATCTTGCTTTTCATTTGGATCTATTTTCGTGATCCGAAAGCTAGTTCGCGCTATTTCTCATTAGGTTAAATTTTTGTTCGTAAAGGTTTTTTTTTTTTTTTATAATTTACGCGCGCCTAAGGGGTTGTTACCCTTTTACTGTTGCCAGGGCGCGGGCGGAAAGATAGAAGGAGGAGAAAGGAAAATTGTTTTTGTAGTGGTTTGAGAAACTCAGGTGTGTTTGGTTTCTATGTTTGCTCTCCAGGGGTGGGAGTCCGAATAGGACGGAGAGATTTTCTTCACTCAGAGTGATTCGAGATATAATTCCTAGTATTTTTTTCATTGCTTGAAACTCTTATAACAGCCAAATCTACGTGTCAGTGTTATGCCTTCACACGCAGAATTTTTTTGTCTGAGTTCCAATTATACAATGAAAAACTGATTTTGCCATGGGCAGGATTCGAACCTGACCCTCCGAGTGAGAAACGTTTGCTACTACCACTACACCACGGCCACCCCACGGTTGGTATAATTGTTGAAAATTGTTAAATGACTATGTTGCCATATTGGAATATTAAATATTACTTGGAAACCAAATATTATTAAATCATTTTTATGTTCATATAATTAAATAAAAAATAAAATCTTACTTGTCTCTATTCTCTATAATAATGATAAACTATTATTAGTTCGATCGTTGAGTAGTGAACTTCGCGGATAATAATGAGTATTTGGACGAAAGATGCGATGTCCGATATGTAAGTATTTCAATTCATTTATCCCCCTTAGATTTTATCAAAAAAGGTTCAGGAATGGGGACAACAGTGTGTAAACACGACATGACTGCGCACCACGTAGTCGAGAGTCATGTGTTCCAGGAAAAAAAAACAAATAAAAAGAAATTCTTATTTGATTTTGAAGAATCTTGGCTTACTTCAAAGTTTATATCCGAAATAGTGTACGGTTAGATTAATTGTTATATTGTAAAGGTAAAAGGTCGTTGATCACTAATCATTCGGATCAGCTGCTTGAGGTTTCAATTTCTCTTATTGATTATTTTGTTGTTTAGGTTTTCTGATAATGAGGATCTTACTATCATGAAATTAAATATTTACAATATGATTACTGGACGAAATATGTAAAGGGTTTTCCAATAGTGACTTGACAACTTTGAACTTAATTTGTAAACGCACTCTTTCACTAATCATCAAACTGTCACTGTCAATTTATTTAGTAAACTCAACATTTTCATCATGGTAAAGTACACGAACGAGCAACGTCTGCAAATTATAAAAATTTTCTCCAAAATTCGGAGTCGGTGACTCCAACTTTAAGAGCGTTAACTCCAATTTTCGGTCGTAATTCTCGCCCTAACACGCAATAACAAGTTTAGGGCAAAAATTTGAGTTTACATATTCGTTGTGTGATGTGACAGTGAGATAACGGGTTGGTCAAATTGTCGAAAATATCGCCTCCTTTCAGGCGTCCATAGAAAACGATCCAAATCACTCAATTCCACGGCGTTCTCAAGAATTGGGCATCGCTCAGACCACATTATGGCGTATTTTGCGTAAGGGTCTGGGTTTACACGCATACAGGATCAAGCCGACTCAAGAATTGAAGCTGATGAACCATTTGAAGCGACGTACGTTCTCTGATTGGGTTCTGGAGAAGATCATCTTCAGTGACGAAGCTCATTTTTGGCTCAATGGGTTCGTCAATAAGCAAAATATGCGTTATTGGTCGGGTGAAAATCCACATGTGCTTCATGAATCACCACTTCATCCACAAAAAAATAACTGTTTGGTGCGGTTTGCATGCCAGCGGCGTTATTGGGCCATATTTTTTCGTCGACGATAACAATCGTCACGTTACTATGAATGGTCAGCGTTGGAAGATATGGACTTGGACGACATGTGGTTTAAACAGGATGGTGCCACAAGCCACACAGCACACGCTACAATCGATTTATTGAAGAATAAGTATGGTGAGCGTGTTATCTTATCACAAGATATCGCCTCGTTCGTGCGATTTAACGCCGCTTGACTATTTTCTGTGGGGCTACGTTAAGTCATTGGTTTATGCCAACACGCCGACGACGTTGGAAGAGTTCAGAGCGAACATTGAACGCGAAATAGCGGCCGTTTCGGCCGAAATGTGTGGGCGAGTCGTTGAAGATTGGGTCCAACGAATCGACCGCTGCAAACGTGCCCGCGGTGGCCATATGAACGAAGTCGAGTTCCATTCATAAACGTTTTGATTGTACTTCAAGCCGATAGTAAAGTTTTTGAAATATCTCAAATGGTTTGCGTTTTATTTAAAAAAAAAGGTGTCAAGTCCTTATTGGAAAACCCGATATTATTGTTCGAAATATTTTACTTTAGATATTTTTGTTGCTAGTAATAGATAAAAAAAGAATTGTTTTTTTCGATATCCACTTATAATGTGTACATTCACAGTGAAAGTTCACCAACTAGAACCATGCGATCAATATAATTGATTCCTTGTGTGGTCCCAACCATGCTCCCTTTTTTGGGTATCTGAGTAAGACTTTATTATCCAATTTGGATAAACTGGATAGTGATGGAGTGGGTCCATACTTAGGAAAGGCACTCAGATTAGAAGGCTTCGGATACTCTCCTAAAATATCTGCCTGCGGCAGTAAGTTTTAAGGGTTGGGTTAACGGCAATAGGTTTTTTTTCTCTAGAAGAAATTATACACACCCTTGTGACTTCAATTTGTGGTCATGCAATTTCAAGGGGGCGTCATCTAACTTAGAAAGTCCGTTACTTGCAGCTCCTATCATTGAGCCCGAATATCTTAAATTCTTATAATGTAAAAGTAATTTCTGGGAGATATTACACTTACGACCTTAGGGTTTCGATTGTAATATATATTTTTGATCTGTGTTTCTCTCTGCTGAGTATGAATGTAAGGTTTTGGTCATTCTGGTACTCATGAGGTATATTAGAATTGTTGTAAGATTGTAATATGTCCCCTGATTTGTACGGAACTTTTTTTACACGATTTTACTTTTACACGTTTTTTTCCCAAACCCCTGTCCCTCGATGTACACGTTATTTTTCGCTTTTACACGGTTTTTAAATTCACGAATTTTCCAAAATAAAACTGTTGAAAACCAAAAATTTATGCTGGTCACACTGGCATTAAACTATTTAAGAGGACGTTTCTTTGTATAATTTTTTTGCGCTAAACATATTGATTGGTCAGTGATCCTGTAGCAGCAGAAAGGTTCATACATATTGTGTTGTAATTGTTTAATTTGAATTTTTAGAAATTCATATTTAACGACAAGTTTTATATTAAATTAATACCCTTATTATTTTATAATATTTTTACCATTATTATAATTCAATTGAATTTGTTAAAGCTTTACCATATCGAAAGTTATTAAACAGCCCGTGAAAAGGAAACTCATCTCTTTAGAAACCAAAATTAAAATTCTTGATCGTCTATGTAATGGAGAAAGGGTAACAATGGTTGCTAAATCGTATTTCATGAATGAAGCCACAATAAGAAGCATTAGAAATAATGAAAGCTCCATCAGAAAAAGTGTAGCAGCTGGGACTGGTATGAGTAAAAGCACAACTTCTTACGTAAGGAATATGTCTATTGAAAGCATGGAAAAGGCGTTAATGATATGGCTAGGAGATCAAGCTCAAAAGCGAATACCAGCGCCATCAGAAATAAGGCTTTGCGGATTTACTAAAAAATTAAGGATGAGTTACCATCTACTTCTTCAGCTGGAAAGAAGACGTTCTTTTCAGCTAGCCACGGTTGGTCTGAAAAATTCAAACAAAGGCATTCTCTACATAATCTAAGACTAAATGGTGAACCAGCATCCGGTGAAGTAGATGCAGCGCAAGAAATTACTGCAGCTAATTCATACACTCCTGATCCTGTATTCAATGCTGACGAGACGGAGTTATTCTGGAAAAAAATGCCAAAAAGAACTTTTGTAACTCAAGCTCACAAATCAGCTAGTGGTCATAAAGTAGCGAAGGATCGTATAACAGTTCTTTTCTGTAGTAATACTTCAGGCAATAATATAATGAAACCATTGGTTATTAACAAATCAAAAACGCCACGTGCATTTAAGGAGATAAATATCAACAACCTGCCAGTTTATTAGATGGCCAATAAGAAAGTATGAGTTGTTACTGCCACGGTTTTTAAAGAATGTTCTTATAAGTTGTTTGTCCCCGATGTCAAGAGGTTTTTAAGTGAAAAAGGCTTGCCCTTTAAAGTGTTTCTGCTAATTGACAATGCTCCCGGCCATCCTCAAAATTTACAACATGAAAATGTGCAAGTTGTATTTCTACCAACTTCTTTATTACAGCCACAAGATCAAGGAATAATTTCTACTTTTAAGGCACTGTATATCAAGCGAATATTAAGATATATTTTAGAACGATCTGATAATGGTGCATCTTTGACAGTAACGGATGGTTGCAAAGGTCCAAAAATCGAGGTCATTAATACTCTCTTGCAGCGTGACTTCGATAAGATAAGACGATTTTGCGATGACTGGAAGTTGAAAATCAACTTTCAGAAGTCGGAAACCATTCTCTATAGGACGCCGTTGTCTAGAGCCTCTAGGGATACCAGAAAAAATTGGAGAAAGTTCTCGATTATTGGACAACACGGACAGCCTCTTGCCTGTCGAAATGTAGTCAGATACCTTGGAATCTGGCTAGATCAGTTTCTGTATTTTGGCAAAAATGTAGATGCTGCTCTGGCCAGAGCTAAAGGTGCTTTTGCCCTTACAAAGAGACTGTTTTATAGCAGCCAACTCGATGCGAGGTAAAGGTAATCTGCTACATGGCCCTTTTCAGGCCCATGCTGGTATTTGGTTGTCCCGTGTGGTTCAATGTACGAGCAAGCTTAATGGAAAAGATTCGGGTGTTTGAGAGGGCTTGCCTTAGGGCCTGTCTTCGCTTGTATAGAACACCAGAGCCGGAGTACAAAAAATTTTATCCTAATGAGGTCCTTTACAACAGGGCGAACCTAATACGAGTGGACAACTTCGTAATTAAGCTGACTCGAAGGCACATTGCAAGAGCAATGACGTCGACGAATAACCTGATATCTGGGGCTTACTACCCCAATTACCTTTACCACGAGAGTGTGCGCTCTGACGGCTTCGTTCCACCGGAAGCATTCCTCTACCTAGATCAGAAAGGGTTGATCCAGGATAGATCAGCGGTGCCGTTAATCTACCATGTCGCTCGGACAGCTGGGGACAGGCGACTCAACTACGACAGAGACGTCGCACACGGCAGTGTTGATCGCCTCAGGTTCAGTAGGGCGGTGGGGAATCGCGATAAGAGGGATGTCGTTCGGCAGCACCAGCATTTCTGGTGGTTGAATGATGGAGAAGATGTTTCGTCGTCGTTTCCGTCAATTACGGACCAGCCTCACTAATGAGGCAGAGCTGACCAATCTGTTTTCTCTGTAAACAGCGATGGCCGGCTTACATAGGTTTAGGTTAACATTTAAGAAACATAAACATATATCAGTGTATACAAAGGTGTATACTGATATATGTATATGATTGTGTATAACGTCTATGTGTGTTTATGTGTGTATTGTACATTTAGTTTAGGTAGGCTAAGGTTTATTTTAAGTTAGATACTAAGTTTTTATTAAAAATAAAAAATTATGTCCATATGCTAAGTTTTGTTAACAAATTTTTTTCTTAGCTTTAAGTATACAAAATAAATAGTTCTAAGAAAATGTAAATGAAGTCGAAAGACATAGTTATAAGAATTTAGAGTAGCTTAGAGTGCCTGTGTGGGGCCAGTAAGTTAGTGTAAGATTATTAAGTAATTGTAAGCTAGCATTTAAGCATTTTTTGTTAGAATGTAAGAGTTAGTGTTAAGAAAATAAAATGCATATAAAACTAAAACTAAACGGATGGTTGCAAAAAATTTACAATTTTGGATTATGTTAATCAAGTTGAATTATCATATTCCGAGATTAAGGAATCAACGCTGAATGCTTGTTGGAAAAAAGTATAGCAGAAAGTAGTTGAAGGTGAGATTTTTTGTCAACCATTAGAGCATGAATATTCCAAGATAGTTGAGTTGGCGCATGCAGTGGGAGGAGAAGGTTTCGAGAATTTAACTGAAATAGATATTGAGGATGATTTAATTAACATAATTGATGATACAATTGATCAAAACAACGGCAGTGATGAGGAGATTGAACCAATTACATTCACAGCAAAAGTCATATATGAAGGACTTGCAATCGGGCCAAAATTAGGTCATTTTTTTCTACAATATGACCCTAATGTTGAGCGGGTTCTTCGGTTCCATCTAGATATCAACAATTGTTTAGCTCAATATGAGGAGGTCTGCAAAGATCTACCAAAAACACAAATGTTGATTACTGATTTCATTAACAAGTTTCTTGCATCTAAAATTGTCAGTAATTTATCATCCATCGAATCAGAATCGTCAAAAATAATATTATGAAAGCGAAATTACATCAACCAAGATGAAAATATTGGCAGTAGTAGTGATGATAGTATGTAATTAAATTTTTGCACCAGTTTCTTATGAATTTTGTATTCTTACTTAATTTCTTTAAAACATTTTTTTTATTTTTTAGTAATTACACGAATGGACTTTATTTTTCAATTCTATTTTAGTTTTATTTGCGTTGAAATAAATGAATTTGAATAAAAAAAACCGAATAAATTCTATGCATTTTTTTTTGATTTACACGGTTTTTCATACAAAAATCTGAGATTTCAATTTACACGATATTTTCAGGAATGGATGTTCCGTGTAAAACGGGGGAAAGGTTTAGATAAGATACAGTTGTCCGGCGTTTGGAAAGCTTTTTCTTTCAAATTGTGAGCATTGGAATTTTTCCCTTTTGGTTCACAAAATATTCTTCCTTTCTCAAGGATTACGAGGCAGACAAACACATACGCTGTGTAAGGTACCTGGTTCAGCCAAGCCAAGTTGCGTAGTGTGCGAAATCACTTAAGTAGTTCTTCGCAATTCCAGGACAGTACACCCATCATCTCTCTCATATAAATATAAATAAGCACTATTCTTAGTGAGCTTTTATTTTTAACTATGTCTTTGATCGGTTTTCATTTTTAGCATTGCAGTATTTGGTCATTTATTTTAGATTTATTTAGATACTTTCAATTTAGTGTAAGAATTTAAGTAATTATCCATTTAACATTTTGTCTTTTTCTTAATTATACGGCTAGGTTATTATAACTATTAGACCCGAAGTACTTACATATTTCACTTCAACCTTAGTATAGGGTCCGCCATCTAACGTTTTTTTCTCAACTAGTGCTTATTTCAACATTACCATGATTTTCAAAGTAATGTCGCAATATTTCCCAGCATTGTTCAAGCGTATACACAACCATATTCGTTCAGCGGAAGGATGACACTAATTACTTGTCAAATCAGACATGAGCTAAGTTTTACCATTCACGAAATAAGTACTAGTTGAAAAAAAAAACGTTAGATGGCGAACCCTTTACTTTTTCTCTTCGGTGAGCAACTGAGCCATGGCTTTTGGAAAGCGTTCAGCTGGTAGGGTACACAAATCCTGTTGCTATGGTTAATAAAACAAGTCTGTATTGGATGCTTAGGTATGGAGAACTAGCTTCAATAATGCTAATCTCCAAGACGTTACAGCGAGATTTATTACTGTACATATTATCGAAGTTAGAGGGTCCCAACTCCTTCCTTCGTATGGACACATACGAGTATACGAAGTAGTAACAGCAACTGTGGGGCTACGTATTGGGACAAGTAAAAAGTTTGTGCTGCATCTATTTGAAAGCAAACCCAACAGCTGCTCTCATCAAACAATACCGTAGCCTAGAGTCAGACTTAGAGCTCACGTGAGTTTCATTCAAGGAATCTCAGCACCACTATCACATATCACTTACCTTTTATTTTCTCATTATTCATCTCTCAGCACTCGGTCCTTTTCACAACACAACTTATGAGTATAACAACAGAACTTTTTAAAATAATTAAAAAAATTCAGACATCACCAGGAAAAGAAAGAAGTGATAAAATGTAGCCCATTAAACCGAAATAATAATAACAAGAACTATTAAGTGATACACAAAAATAAAGAGATGCCAAAATAGTTATATAGATGTGTTAAAGAGATTTTCAGGAGAAAAATTGGAAAATGAGTGAAAAGAGTAGAGAAGGAACTAGGAAAAATAATGTACGTAGTAAGACAATGCTTAGACGGTCTCCCATGAGCCTGCCACGTTGATAGTACGTAGGTGAGAAGAGTGAGGAGTAAAGAGAGACGAATAGTCAAGCGTTCCGTCCCTATTCCATTTTATCATTATTAGTTCGATCGTTCAGCAGTGAACTTCGCTGATAATAATGAGTATTTGGACGAGAGATGCGATGTCCGATATAGAAGCGTTTCAATTCACTTACCACCAGTAAACTTTATCAAAGTAGTACAGGAGTGCTATTCAGTGCTACGCTGTGGAACATTGTATTTTCACTGATTAGAGGATATTTTGTATTCCTTTAGCGCTGCGCTGCATAGAAGAAGTTTCACTTTCCTTTTATGTTCGATTGTGGAGGGAATTCAGAATTCGTCCTAGGAGGCAGATCTGATCTGCGAGTGCTTTGGAGTCAGTCATAAGTCATGGGTCAAGTGAGTGCGTTGAGATAAGAAGCCAGTTGGGATGTTAGATCTAGCGCAGAATTGCGTTTAATTTTTAAAAAATAATTAGTATACTATTATCAGATAGAGTCCCTACGTCCTTAGATATATTCTCGTTTCTTTTTTTTTCCTTGTTAACTTTTTTTATTTTATTTGTTTTTATGTGTGGCAACGAACTGATTAGATCTCATCTTCGAATCTTTTCTTTTCCTTATACAGTTCGTTAATTGAATAACCAACCGTGGCTAAGAAGAAAGTAAATAAAATAGAAAAAACAATGGCACGGGGAATAGGAAAGAGACCCAGAAAAGTGAGAGTAGTGGCTCAAGGGATGACCGTCATGAAGATTCAATTTATAGTAATCGAGTGGACAATGGGTGGTTACAATAGGAAGGGTTACAACTAAGGAAAAACACATCATTGCCACAGACGCGTTTAATCGAAATTTGAGCCCCGTAAACCAACAGAACGCAAGAAATTGGGTTCCTTAATTTTGATCCCGATCATTACCTCGCCGACATAAAACTGTCGTACGCAGATGTTGACTCTAGGGTGATCCGCAATTAGCTACAAAGCTACGACATTATTCCCAGCGTTGTTCTGATGGGCAAAATCCTGGTATAAGCAATTCGGGTACGAGCATTTTAGATGGACAGATTTAAGGGTATCCATCATCCGCAACGTACACTGAGTCTGTTATGAAAAAAAATTTGCAAATAAATCGTTTACCATTCAAAAACTCTGAAAACAAAATTGTGCGGATTATGGTAGGAAACATTTCGGAGGTTAGCACCATCTTTTCAAAGATAAAAAAAACACAGAAAATATCAAATGGTTCCAACAATTGTCGCAAATTTTTTATTTTTATTTTTTTTAAAGAACTTAACACTCAAGTGTTAGCTCCAATGCTATTGAAAAATCCACTGATAACACCGCAATTGTTTGAGGTGCAAATTTTGCCGCAACTCAGGACACGGTGAGAGTACCGTTTGGGCTAAGCAAAAGCCCGAGTGAAAAAATGAACGTTTTTGTTACAATTTGGTATCATATGAAGATACCAGGGTGGTGATGGTCAAAGGGAAAATCTACCACTTCTTGTTGTATACAGGGTCAGATTATTCTCTCTCATACGATCGGATATTGCTGACAAGGTGTTCTTAAAGAGGAATGCACATTTTTTGACATTCCAAGGAATCAAAATCGACTCTATAACTTTGACCGAAAAACCTGACTGTAGGCTTGAATTTGAGGAGATTACTGTTGAGGTCCCTTTCCACTTATCGACCACAATTTCTTGAAAACCGGGATGATCATCGGTAAGGTCATATTTAGAGACTCTTCACTAATGATTTCCGTGGGTCTGCACCACTCAACTCCCAGTCGATGTGAACCAATCAAGTGTCTCATTGCTCTGAAAATCATCAGTGGTTCAAAACATGTATCGGAGCACCAAAGAAAGTTGGATATTATTTTAAGAAAATATTCAAGAATATACGGGTGGTCAATATACAAGTTTCTTTTTAAAGATAAAATAAAATGAAGAAAAATTGATTATTTTCGGTGTTTAGTATTTTAGTATTTAGTATTTATTTAGATCTAGGATAGACGTACATCAGCAGATCAAGAAAGAAAGAAAATATACATAAAGTACAATAATTATAAATTATCTTAATGCTAACAATACGAATTCCTTAAATCAAGTTCTGAGTAAAACAATATCGAGTTCATACAAGATACAAAATACAAGATTAAATGATCTACAGCAAAACGTAACAGTCTCATGCGCTCCGTATAAAATTGAGTGATGAACTTCAAATAAGGTAACCAAGGTAAGAAGGTAACAAGGTAACCTTTAGGTGGGCATAATTACAAATTAATGAAGGTAAGTTCGCACAGTCAATGGAAAAACATAGCAAATCTCTAACGAACATTACATAATGCATTTTACGACGAACTTCGAGGGAATCAAAACCCAACAGCAAACATTTAGAGTGGTAAGAATAGTGGACATTGCCACTCAGAAAGAAACGGCGTAATGCAAAGCGCAAGAAGTTTTTTTGAACTTTTTCTATTCTATTAATTTCTCAATAAAAACTGGTCCCAAAGAACACTACAATATTCCAGACATGGACGAACCATGCTTACATAAAGGGCCTTGAGAGTATAGGGATCCTTGAAGTCCGATGAATTTCTTTTCGGAAATCCTAGAACAGAGTTAGCTTTTGACATTAATTTGTTAACATGGGGATCAAAACTGAGTTTACTATCAAAATCAACACCAAGGTCTTTAAATTCAGCTACAAAATTAATTGATTGGTTTCCAATTATATGATATGGTGGCACATTTGTCGATATTGAGATGGAGATCGTTCATTTTACACCATTCAAAAAAATTATCTAAATCTTTCTGGAATAGAACACAGTCACTGAAATTAGAAATAATCACAAAAAAAAAATCATATATATCATATTTTATAAAGACAATAACAAAATTTTAGAATTCTCGGCAAATCATTTATAAAAATGAGAAAAAGTATTGGCCAAGATCCCTTCCTTCGGAACACCAGACACAACATTAATTTAAACCGAAAATAAATGTCAGATCGAAAATACCGGGTATTTTGAATTATTTATACAAAAAAACCTAGTAGTAGTTAAGGTTGTAAATTAAAAAGAATTACATCTGTTTGATACTTAAGAACTTAACTTAATTTTGGCAATGGGCCAAATAAAATTAGTATTTATACATATTTTCATAACATAAGTGCACCTGTTATTTCAACCTTTTATATTTATTGAGCAGATGGAAACTGGTTGAGTTAAACATTTATTTTTCTAGCTGAAACAAAAAAGTTCATTTGACCCAATATTATTTATTTTTTATTATTTTTTGGGCCATCGAAAATTGGTAAAAGAGGCTTTTAATTTTTTTGTGTGAAATATTAGATCTCTTATTATATCTATATAATATCACAGATAATAAAGTTACAGTTTGATAGAACTCATTCGAATCGTGCATAAGACATGATGTTCTTTCAAATTTGGTTGCAACAACAAATTGCTTGTTGCTTTTGCTTTTGCTTGTTTCTCTTTGTGTTTTGATTTTCATTATTTCGGTTTTTGTTGGATATTCAAGGTTATTTCAAGTTTATTTCC